>JAOVVA010000016.1:8218976-8247428 GCA_028565275.1 Leiocassis micropogon
ACATCTCACCATTAACTGTTCAAAGGAGATTAAGGCATTTTTTGGACGCCTTCAGCATTCCTTTACAATGTAGAAAGAAATAAAAATCAGGAACCATCATATAGTTAGAAAGTGACCCCAAACTTTTGAACGGTAGTGTATATGTGTAGAGATCTCATCATGCAATTTATTTTTACTTATTGTGCATTATTGAACTTATTAAACAAGTTATTTTTCTACATCGATTGCCTTAATGGTAAATGCAGCAACTTGAATATTTATGCAGAATAAGTTTTGACTTTTAAGAATTGTTATCTAATAAAAAGTAATAAATAGACAGGCAGCACACACCGTTTATAAATTATCACAAGGTTCATGTTATATAATTTAACCTTACGCAGGAGCCTTTTCTTAGATCAGATCGATTGCCCTGGATGTTTTTGTAAGCATCAATTGAGCATGACTAAACCTTTTTTAATTCCCCATAGCTAGTGGTTTTACTTGACTTTTCAGGGTTTCTAAAAGCTATTTAACAACAGGTCCCTTGTGTTTAGGCAGAACTGTGAAGCATTCGACTGGGTGGTTTGGCATCCCCCCGAGCTGCTCTATGTCCGGCTGCCAGGTTGCTTTAAGAAAACATTCTTTTGATCCGCTGATGATCAGTCCACTCCTGCAGCTATTCCTGCTGCCATTCACCCCTGACACATGTGACTACATGCTGTTTGTTGCATAATTCCAAGTTCTCTCATCAAAGACACATTGTTGGCAGGTTTGAAATACCTCAGGGCTCTGCAAAAAAAAAAAATTTAAAGCAGCAAAGTAAAGTTCAAGTGAAAGGCATGGACCTCAGATTGCATTTTCTGGTATGCATGCTAGCGTATGATCTGTTATGTTTTCACTTATAACAGTTTATGAGTGAAACATTAATCCTGAAGAGGGAAATTATGGTTGAAAGGAGCTTTATACTGTTTGCGATTCTAAAATCTATGTAGACATACACATTCGCACCCAGCCTATGAATGACAATGTCTACGTAGATTTTAGTGTCTACATACTTTATTTGTGCTTTCCCACCTACCCTGGAGGTAATCGCTGCCCTGATGTACTGATACAGAGGCTCATTCCAGACACTTGAAAGACTCTGCTTTGGCTTGGCAAACAGATCATGCAAGGAAACTGCCTAGAGTAATGGACTCAGTAATTCACCAGGTAAATGCAACCAGTTACTTGCACATCATATGATTGATATTTCTACAGAATGATTAATGACGAGTAGGAAGGTTATAAAACAGGCATTTCAAAGCCAGGCTTTCGGCTTACTTTTGCAACCTTATAATCTCTTAATGGCTGTGAATGTACTAAACCTGTCAAACAATAAGTAAACCTGATTGAATTAGAAATAGAAAAGGTTTTGTATTGGGCCTTTATAAACTAAAATGCACATGTAGGGTGTGACTGTCAGGCCCACTTTACTGCTGAGATGAAACCCTCAAGCATAAACCAATTAAGTATGCTGTATGATTTTGAAAGCGAGATAAAAGCTGTGCTGCAAAGATAATTTCCTTAACATCAGCTGACTTGCAGGATTTTTTGGCTGATGTACAGTACGCGTCAAAATATACAGTACTGAAATGAAAAGATGAACCATATTACCTTGTTGTCAGCTGTGAGTTTATTTCTCCTGAAAGAAACTAACATACACACTATTAACATGCTGATTTACCACGGTATGCGTATTGTAAGTGTTCGAAGTGTGTGTGCACCGCCTCGCTGTAGACAGGGCTCATACCGTTCATGCAGATTCTTAACCCGGATTCCCGGAACAAAGGTTGCTGCAGACTCCTGCAAAAAGGAGATGATTTGCTTGCATAATGCAGGCAGAGTTCTTGGCAGATCTTCGCAGTTGAACACACTTTTCTTTAACATTACCCACAAGTAGGCAAGATCGGGCGAATTGGACGCGTACGGTATGGGAAGGAAATGTTCTGTCACCTTTTTCAAACTCAGTCCCTGTTCATGACAACTTCTGTATGAGCGGAAATCATATTTTTTTCCTCTGTCGAGAGACCCAGTTCCAACAGCAACTGCACAACTCAGCTTCCTTTTCACTACTGGGAACATGTACGGCCGACAAACGTTATGCGCGTTAGGAATGCACGAGTTTCAGTACTGTATATTTTGGCGCATACTGTACATGCATAGCTTACAGTTTGGGAATTTAAAAATGATTTTAAAAATTATGCATGTTTTCTGAACAGTACATCTAAGAATTTTTTATGTAATAAAAACACTTCAGATTAAGACAGCTGTATGGAACTAATGATGTTCCATTTCTGATGTTTAAGCAACAGTAGGGATCAATTCAAATGGAAATTGTCCTTAGACAAAAAAACAACAACAGACAGTACATACATCATATTGCTAATGTGCAACAATAAAGCAAAACTTCCTCGATCATCCTTGTCCTCTTACTGGAACAGTTCCTTGGCACCACCTTCTTATTTATTGCATTTGTAAATCTGGTCGTCAGCTGTGCACATCTGTGCTCTTTCGAGGCTTCCATTTCCTCTGATTATGCAACAGGATGACAGATGAGAGAGAGAGAATCACTGTGCCTTATGATAATTAAGACAAATTTGGAAACTGTTCTGAAAGGAAAAAAACTATCCTGACAGTCCTTAATTAATCCTAATTACATTAAAACACTACTGATAATTTAGAGAAATTGCCATGATAGCAAATGTAGCAAAAACAAATCTGAGTAAGAGTTGGTCATACAGTCATTAGACTATTGTAAGTAATGTGCTTGCCTTTAAATTTTGACATGTACATGTGTCAAGTTGTTGTGCGGATCAAATGGTCGACCTCTTGCAGGAGCAGCCGAAAGAAAAACACAATATATAAATATATTTTTGTTTAAAAATTCATATTTTTTACACTTATTCATATGATTCATATTATCAAACTAATTTTAATATTACACAAAGATAACCAGAGTAAATACAAAATACAGTTTTTAAAGGTTGATATCATTGATTAAGGAAAAAAAGCTCTCCAAACCTGCCTTTCTCTATGTGAAAAAGTAATTGGCCCTAAACCTAAAAACTGCTTAAGCCCCCATTGGCAGCAATAACTGTGATCAAGTGTTTGCAATAACTGGCAATGAGTGTTTCACATCGCTGTTTCCTATCTGCTGTATTTTTTAATCCAGCCACATTGAAGGGTTCTCAAGTATAAAGACTAGGCCACTATTTGACAAGGCCACTCCAAAATCTTTTTTGAGCCATTCAGAGGTGAACTTTTGGTGTGTTTTGGTGTGTTTTGGTATTATTCTCTTGCTGCCTAACCTAAGTGCGCTTGAACTTGAGGTCACAAACTGTTTGCCGGACGTTCTCCTTTAGGATTTTCTAGTAGAGTGCAGAATTAATTTTCCCATTAATTATGGGAAGTCCTTCAGCAAAGCAGCCTTACACCATCACACTACCACAACCATGTTTGACTGCTGGTATGATATTCTTTTTATGAAATGCTTATTAGTCCTTAAAATATTTGATCAAAAGATTTAGGGAGAATCAAGATGTTTTTGGCAAATGTACTGTAAGTGTTATTTTTGGTCAGCGGTGGCTTTTGCCTTGAAACTCTCCCATGGATGTTATTTTTGCCCTGTACAGAAACAAAGAAAACTGTGTACCTAATCACACACTGATAAACAACTAATAAGATTTTGCTCATTATCTAGTCCCATAGACCAAATTTCCATATGCATTGTATACAAACTGTAATAATACACCTTCATTTTAAAACATGTTTTTCTTTATTTTATTCTTTTTCGCTTGTTTATGTAACAACTTCAGCAGCAGCCTCATTTCCCCTCTCGTCTGTTCCAACCACTCAGCGTTCAGCATCACCAGTATACTAACCACCATCTTTCATCATCTGCACCTGTTTCTCACTGGTTCCTTGTTATTATGCTTGAATGATTCATAGGTCAATAAGTGGCTTAACAAGCAAAAAAACATTCCTCTGAAGGAAGCCTGAAGAACGATTCCTCAAGACAACATTAAAAAATAAAGACATTATGGCTCCTTTTAAGCAAAATATGAAGGAATGAGGGGTGGACTTTTACAAGACTGGTAATTTAAAATCTTTTGGAGCAGATGTTTTTAAAATCATTTTCATTAAAGTGTGGATGATGGAAAACAGTATCCACCATTTAATAGGTTTGTGCACGATATAAACTCTGCATCCCTGTGTGCAAGGACTACAAGTATTCACTGCTGTACAGCTAACCTCAATTTAACTTAAAAACTTCCTGCTTATATACCACTTAAAACACAAACGGCACTGATCTGTGCCAGAAACACAACATTTAACCGGTTAAAAAAAACCAACAACAACAAAAAAAACAGTTGATGGACGTTGACGGGGAGACTTCAGACACTAAGCTATGCATATGAGTTTTTGTATACGTCAAGTAGAACCAAAGTTAACATTAGTATTAAAACATATACAGTACATTTACCGTTATTAAACTCATAAAATGCTTACCTTACGATTATGATTTGGTCATAGAAACATAGAAACAACCCAAAAACAAAAACCCAAAAACATGTGATCATATGAATCTGTGCTACATGTTAGTCTGTCTGACCCATTTTTTAGTTTTTGCTTAGCCATGTTTATAATGTTGGTTAAAATTAGCCTGTGCTTTAAAAAAGGATGTCGCTCTATATTGCACAATCCTGACCCTTATATACTGTATATATTTATTAAAACATAGTAATTAAAAAAAGGCTATAAATGCTCTGTGTTTTTAAGCAAAGTTACCCATATTGTTGACAGCAGAATAAACCACTAAAACATGGAAAATATTGTAATTGTCCTTGTTTGTGAACTGTGCTGTTTATGTGCTGTTTCACAGTGTGCTGTTGTGGATGAAATCTGATTTAAAATGAATAAATAAAAAAAAGGGGATAACAAAGATTGATGAACAAATGAGACAATGAGTTCCTGAAGTACATCTAATGAACTTGATCTACTCTAATATGTGCACTGTAAAAAGCAGGCACTTCAGATTAATATAGCTGTGTGGAGCTAATGATGTTTCCTTTGAGTTTTGTAAGATATCGTAAAACTAAAACATAGGTCAAGTGTGAAACACAATGAACCTTCATTTATTCATGCATTGTATCTGAAAAAAAGAATTGTGAAGCGAAATTCACAGTGTAACTGCAGTGTTATTTTGGATTTTATATTGGTTGTGGAAACTTTTATAGGTCGGTGTCCTCATAAAATGCATTACTGAAAAAGCGATGCTATTTATTTTGAGCCCACAAAGACAGGAGTACTGTGATTGAGTTGTTTCTCTAACGCGCCAATCTAAGGAGACATCTTTTATTAATTTAGCCAGTACAGTATAGTATATTGGAAATCTGAAATCACCCAATATGTGATCTGCTGCCTGTAATGTGATGTTGAAAATATTTATTTTTGAAGTATATTTGATTGTATATTAGACAATTTATAAATGTAATGAGATTACATGACAGGTGACCCTGACAAACAGAGATGATTTATCGACATAAACACACACACACACACACACACACACTCATGCACATATTGCCTGCTGCTGTGAGACCTTATATTGCCTTTTAAGCTACAAATGAATTCAAATTTACTTGATCTCATATTTTTGGTTGGAATTCATCCTCCCACAACAAAGGCATCCAAATGGATACAAGAAGAACACACTTATAATGATTATTATTGTTTCCTGTTCAGCAGCCCAAGCAAGAAGGCTACTGCCTTACAAAATGCCCAAAACAATTGCCATGGCCAGGAGGTCTCTGAATTCCCAGTTCTTTCATATGTGCCTCATTTCAAAGTTTCACATGGTAAAGTTATAAATCACAGTATGGGAAGTGCTAGTGAAAGTAGATATATACACACAGGGTTCTCAGAGGTCTGGGAGGCCCAAGTCTATTTGGTTTCATAACTCAACAGTGTGACAGGCCCCGTTTATGCCAAATGACCCTGTGATGTACCAGCTGTAGCCACTGACTGCCTTTAACCTATTTGTCTTAATGTATCACCATCATCATTAGCTGAGCTCAGACACTGGGACTGTAGGTTCAGCATCATCCTCGGGCATTTAAAAGAAGCTACAATAAAAGAGATCTATCACTGATTTGAAAGAGTTTTGTTACACCTGCAACAATTAAAAACTTGAAGAAAAGTTGTTAATGTGAAAGAGTAAGGGAAAATGTGTTTAAAAAAATTGAGAAGACATAATGAAAGTGAATTAGAGACACTCTCAGCCTCGTGTTGAGTCAAAGCTGAAAATGATTTATAAGCAGTGAAAAAATTCAAATAAACACGTCAAAAGAATTCATGCTAAAAATAGTTCTAGCAGACAGGTTTAGCAGCCTTTTGGGCTCAGGAGTTACATACAGTACATTATGATGTAAATACTATAGTAAGCACACCATGTACTGCACACTGAATGTTTCAATGAGGTGGAGTCGGTAGGATACTGTACCATCACACAGACTTTATTTAACAGATCCGAATCAGCAATTAGAATCCTAATCAAGCTAGACAGAGCGGAAACACTAGATGAATAGGCTAATAGAAACAAAACAGGAAGCAGAATTCAAATAATCTAGGCAGGGACCAAAAATGGTCAACACTTGACTTCACGTTAATACTATTTATATACTTCACTAATGCTTTGGCATAGTGAGTTATTATATCCATCACCTATTGGAGCATCAGTAAGTGAGAAAGTTTAGACAATAGCTTCTGACTATGAATAACAATTTATAACGGTATTAGCCACAGTATTAACATCTTGCTTATTATTTATATTAATTAAGAACATAGCTAAACTCATTCTGTTAATTAATAGAATCTCTTGTAGTGTAGACAATGTATAGATTAACTCACATTATTGGTATATGGTATGCCACAGTCTATCCCTATGTACTTAAATTGAACAGACTCCTGTCACTATACTCATCGTGCCAATAAATCAGGTTCATTTTGTTCAGCAGCTTTGTGGACCTGACTTTAAATTGAGAATTGTATTAAGTTACTTAAATAGCCTAGTCTGGTTAAAAATTGTGTAAATAAAGACAATAATGTTAATGTTATTTCCTTATGTACTAAAAATGACAACATGTATTACATGATCACTATGAAAATATTAAGTATAAATAGTTACTTTTTTATGGACCTTATAAGAAGGTTTTATTATCGATTTTGACATGGTTACTGATGGTTGATACTGTAGGCCTTAAAGAGCCCATGACCAACATAAGAGTGGCTTATTATACCACTGGAATGAGTTAGGTCTGTTACAAATTCCATGTACTATATAGAGGAGATGCATGAATGTACAGACTAGGTATCATCTTAAACTAGATGATCATCAAATTTAGATTCTTATCAGATTTGCATGGTGCGTACAACACCTGATTGTCCTGAAGCCACAACTTCATGTGCCCATATTAACATCTCCTGGAATGATTGAGCTACACAGACCTTCGATTTTTTGTTGTCACACCATCTGCAGCCATTCTTATATATCTCTGACTCTGGTTGGCACGATGGTGTAGTGGTTAGCACTGTCGCCTTGCACCTCCAGGGTTCGGATTCGATTCCCGGATCCGTGTGCATGGAGTTTGCATGATCTCCCCGTGCTTGGCAGGTTTCCTCCGGGTACTCCGGTTTCCTCCCACAGTCCAAAGACATGTAGGTCTGGCTACAGATTAGTCTACAGGCTAGTAGATTGGCGTTCCCGAATTGCTCGTTGTGTGAGTGAGTATATGAGTGTGTGCCCTGCGATGGATTGGCACCCTGTCCAGGGTGTACCCTACCTCGTGCCCTAAGCCTCTTGGGATAGGCTCCAGGTCCCCGCGACCCTGAATACAGAATAAAGCGGTATAGACGATGAGTGAGAGTGAGTGATCTCTGACTCCTACTTTTTTTGTCAACAAAAACGGCCGGAAGAATCTAAATGTTTAACAATGGCACTAGGACTACAGGTAACACTGTGTATCAAGACGTTAATTTACATGATTACCTGTTTCTCTAGCATGTCTTAGGAAATTAAGGATGATGGGACCAGAGTAGCGAAGGGCCAAACCAAGCTATATACAATTACTATGTACTTATAGCGTGCATGGTAGGGGAGAAGGCAATTTCCCCATATCCTGATTCAATTAAAGGCATTAAAGACTTTAAAGCTAATGGAACCCAAAGAAACATTTATGGTATTCAACTGTCTGGAAACTGTGTGTGGGTATATACCTTCCTTTTCCTTTTCCACAAAAAAGAAACTGGCAGATACAAAAGTAGTCTGTCGAATGAGGCCTTGTTGAAGGGCTTCCTAAATTTAATCATCAATATACTTGGACTGCAAGAGAGGTGGGAAATCAGTTCAGTGTGGAGTTGACCTTTTTGGAGCAAGTTTTTGCTAAAAAAAAATCTTTAACAAAAAGTCTTTTTAATTTCAGGATGAAAAAAAAACACCTCAGGTTGTCCATTTGGAAGTATGTCGCTATAGAAACCCAGGATAAAACAACACCACATTATTTAAAAGTCTAAACAAAGTAGGTAGAAACTTAAAATCTTAAAATGGGATAAAAATCAGATTTGAGTTCAATCACAAGAACAACGACGAGGTGAAAGTCAGCTTTGTCTCAAAAACACCCCAAAGCGTTCGACTCGTAATAACCAGGACGTCCCTTCTTGGCATGGGTTTCTGCTGTTATGGACATAGCTTATGGAGCTGCAGGCAATAGAGATTATTTATGGTTTGGTATAGTGTGTCACTTAAGCTCATGAACCATTTTATCAGTGCAGAAATGGATTATCATTATTATTATGGATATGTCCTCACACCAGGAGCCTAAGACCACCATAATAGTGGATATTAGCATCATTGGAACAAATTAAGTCAATTACAACCTCTTTGGATAGATGAAGTGCATGAATGTACACATTAAATATCATCTTTAGGATGGTGTAAGGTGAAGATGTTAGAAGATGTAGGTTTGTGTGACATGAGTCATGGATTTTTCTCCAAATGGTCTGCCATCAAGCAAACCCAGAAAGACGAAATGCGAAATGATTTATTTCCATCCACATGAAATTACATATAACAAAAGAGTCTATGAGAGCTGAGGAAACACAAGAGAGTGATTATGGTACCGAATTAATATATATGAATATTTGCTGTTTACAGAATAGGGTCCGGTTTGATAAAGGGAATAAAAAGTCCAGCCAGAGTCACAGTGTCAAGTTCAAGTCAGTTCTCTCTGTGCATCATCCTGGAGGACCTTAAAGTAGAGGGTAGAATTCTGTTATGTTTTAGCCACAATAGGTTGAAAAGATATTGTCACAGAGGGATTATCAGCCTGTGAACTGAAATCAAGAGGTCTTGTTCTACAGTCTTTTCTCACTTGTTCATGATCAAAGGGAGATGAAGGGAAACTGAACATACCTCCTCTCACTGGTGTTCCCAAATCACTGAGGCCATCTCCAAGGCCCTATCCCTTAATAGAGCTACTGTGTGAGTGTGGTTAGATCCAAGATCGAAAAAGAGCATCATTAGAACCCACATATTACACAACATAAACTATTCACCAATATCCAAAACAAAATGATACATACGGCATAAACCTGGCACATAAGCTTAAACCTAAATGCAGTCATACACAATTCTCCTACTGCCACACTTCACTACTAATTTTCATGTATCACCAGACAAGCACCTCAAGCATCAGGTGTGACTTATGCATAAACAGTGTATGATGGTGGATCATACACAATACTGTGATTTAGCTATGAAAAAACAGGAGAGACTATTAAATATTTATTTGCAATTCATAAAACTTTTATTTTTTGTTGTCTCTAAAGATGCTTTTTTCTTTCTCACTGCAGATCTTACAGGTGAATCTAGTGATGTCCATCCTTCTGTACGTGATATTCCTCACGTACCTATACTGTGTCTCCATCACTGAAATGAACAAGCAGCGGCCCACACAGGACCCTATAAACACGCTCATTGTCAAGCTACTGCAGGCTGACATAAGTCGCAGCCGACAGAGGCAAGATGAGGGGAACCAAGATACACCCGTGCCCACTTCCCTCACTGCACCCACACATATGGAACACCCCCAGCATGTCAGCCCATCCGCCTATCAGTCTAAGAGGGCTATGGCCGATGAGCTACTGAGACAGCAAAAGCGCTATAACTCACCGCGAGTGTTACTGAGCGAGCGACCACCCCTGCAACCCCCACCTCTATACCTCATGGACGACTTCGAGGGTGCTCGAGACACTCAGAGCACTAATAAAACACGCCAGAAGCGTTATGCCGAGCACAAGAGCTACCGTGGTGAGTACTCGGTCTGTGACAGCATGAGCCATTGGGTAACAGACAAGACCACAGCAGTGGACATCCATGGAGTCGAGGTTTCTGTGCTCACAGAGGTCGAGATAAAACGGTCGATTATGAAGCAATACTTTTATGAGACAACCTGCCAAAACAGCATGCCGATTAAGAGTGGCTGCCGAGGCATAGATGAAAAGCACTGGAACTCACAGTGCAAAAACTCACAGACATACGTCCGTGCCCTTACCAAGTATAAGAACGTGATGAACTGGCGCTGGATACGGATAAACACCTCATGTGTTTGCGCGCTTTCACGCAAACACCGCAAGACGTAAAAAATAAAGGCAACCCTGTCCACTATGTTTCTATTTTACCCTGGGATGTTGTAAATATGGTATAAATTATTATTTAAGTTATATAAATGCATGTAGTCTCTATGTGTCCATATTATGTATAAATATATTTGTGTTATTTATTTAAGTTGTTATCAAAGCATATTCTAAAACAGACACATGGATGGACTTAAGACGATCATAGACATACAATGCCACTAGACGAAAAGAGCATTACAGGGTGAAACTATGTGCCTTTCTTAAGCATCTTCACAAACAAAGAGGATGTATCACTCCTTTGGACCTGCATCCTGGGATCAGCTGCAATTGAAGTATAGACTTTAGTGTAATTTTAGTTATAAAAAAAGATTGTGTGCTTACAAAAGCAGAAATTTACCAGTCAAATCCTCATCACTCATCAACAGTATTGCTCCAGTCTGTGCTACTGATTTTGTGCTGTCAGTATGTCTGGGAAAAAAAGTCATAGTTCAGATGATCTTATTTACTTTGAAGAAAAATGCCACAGAGCAGTTAAGGTTTAGGTGTATCGCAACATGCATGGAATAATTAAGAAATATATATTTTTGTATAACTTGTATACTTGTGCACAGAATGCAATGCATATGGGTATACTGGTCACGCAATTTTATGTACAGAAAAAAGTAGAGCAAATACCAGAAATATGTGGATACCTGTGGAGAGTCTATTATAGCATTCAGTGGATACTCAGATTTTTATTTTATTTTATTACTATTATTTTATTTTTATTTTTTTTGGGGGGTAGAGATGATCTTTCTATTTACATTTAACATCATGGAATAGAGTGCTGACTGAAAAGAGCTTCTTGCCAAATTAATGAATAATGGATATACAAACCACTTACCTTAGGCCAACAGATCAGGACTAAACTGGCTGTTATCAACACTTTAATTAGCAGCTTTTAATTTTAGTCGTAAGGCCATATGGCAACAAATCAAAGAAAGGACTCATGGCTAAATTTTAATTTACAGAAGAAGTTGTACTAAGGTGGTGTACATGCTGGGATTTGAGTGGCATTAGGAAGATTTACCTTTCTTTGGATTACTTTAAGGATTTTTGTATGTGACACATTAAATATGTGAAAGCTAGTCTCTAATTCCAGTATGGTTTTGTTCTTAGTACTTTTCCACCTCTTCTAAGCTACTCCATTGATATTTCCAACATGATTTTTTGTTTTCTTTTTGTTTTTTCCACTGTTCTATGCTGTTACATCATTTTTTTTTATATAAAATAATTTTAAAATGTCTATTTTTCATTTCACAGGGACATCTGACTACCAAAACGTTTCTCTTTAGAACTGGGCGCCGTAATGTAAAACTGGTTGCAATAGCTTCCATTACTTGTCTGTTCTGTCCGAGTCTATGTTCACACTATACCTCAAATAAGGATATACAATCACAGGAAATGTACCTGGTAAAAGCTTGATCCAGTGTGAGTTATTTTGTTGCACACTGGGAAATCATTTACCAAAAACACTGTTTGAATCCCAGGCTTTTTTATTTATTATTTTAAAACTAAATCACATTCAAATAAAATAGCTGGTGTCCTTTATAAGAAAGGATTTGTATCATAGCAAGCGGATCCTTTATTTAAGGATGTACCACCTAGAATTTAAGACTCCCAGATGTTACTAATATTCCGCTGACTTTTTAAGAGGATATTGAGACCGTTAGTCATCATGTTTACATCATGAAAATTCCATTTGAGTTTCTCATCTGCATTCCAAAATAATAATGCTAGTATCCCAGTCAGGCTATGTACACTTCAATATATTGTTTCCTCATAGAAACTTTTTTATTTGTATTATTATGTTCTATTAATAGAGAGATTAAAAAAATCAATATATATATATATATTTGTGAGGACTTGAGTGACTACACAAAAGGGCAAGAAGCTGGTGCTTTACAGCTCAGGGGTCAGCTATGCTTAAACAGGTCCATTTTGGTATCTCAGGTGACTGTAGTAACAGCCCATAAACATCCCATAGGGTCATGGAAGAGACCCTGCAAACTATAAATCCATGTGAAATAGTGCTGCTGTAGTGTCCTGTAAACCTTTGGTCTTTTAAATGTTTTAAGCAAGTTTCAGATAAAGGTCTTCATCAGCTGTGCAAGTAGAGTGCTTAGATAAATAGATAGGGTGTGCAATTTCTTTTTAAAACCATGAGTGCAAAACTTCATTGTCCATATTTGTATCAAAGTATGTGTTGCTATAAAACATGAATAATTATTGTATTGTACTTAAATATGTGTTAATGGTGCGTTTAAAAATACAAAGAAATCTCATGCAAGAGTCTGATCAATTGGATAAGGCTCTCTAGGCCAGTCAGAGTTTCAACACCACTTAGATGTCATCTACCATTATGAACAAAACAGGTTATGTGCTTTGTTTTGTTTTGTTTTTCCCCCCAATATGATGCCTCCTCCATTTCTATCTGGAACTATATTAAGACAATATTCATAATATAGCAACTCTTATTTCTATATAGAAGCTCTAGAGAATGAGCCTATACATCCATTTCAACACTTCCCTGTTAAGCTGTATTTTACACTGGAGTCTGGAAGGCATGCAGCCATACACACCCCTTGATCTTGCTCATCTTTAGATTATCTAATGCCACATTCCATCATGTATTGTACTGTGTGTAAAGGCCCTGCTGTTGTAGTGCTTACTGTATACTATTCTTGCTGCTTTAAGAAATTATGATGACCCTGATCATGACCAGTGCAAATGCTGAAATCCAAGGATAAATACTTTTTTTTTTTTTTTTTTTTTTTTACTGATGGATACTTATACCTTTCAAAAGGAGAATGTGCCAAATTGTTTGATTCATGTTCCACCTGATGTTTTAAATGTCATTTTCTTTTTGGGTACGTCAAGACTGAGTTAATTGTGACTAACAATAGAGCACAATATAAAAACATGTACGTTGGATATTTTTGTTTAGTGAAGTAGTTTCCGTTTAATCCACCATTACTTGTTTTTGGTCCTTACTTCATTTATCTGGATAAATATGCTCCATCGTGGTCTATGATACTTGAAGGATCATTGTGAAAAAAAGGCAAACCACTTAAATGCAATGACACTTAAGTCCTGTTTCCGCAAAAGCCTTCCTCGAATAAACTTGTTTTTTATGATGTTTTTGTTATCTGATTTATTATAATTTATGAACATATTTTATTTTACTAAATTATTTGCTGAGGAACACAAACGAGTACAATAATTCTTCTAATCAGCATGTGACGGGTGCTAATCCAATAAATCACACAGCCATGTGAAACATGTGATCTTTCTGATACCGCCAAATGGAGGATGATTAAAGGTTATTTTGGGTTACAACATTCAGGTCATGAGCCAAACAGCCCAAGCCACTGACTCTAAATGAATAAATCAATAAAAAGGAAGCATAGCATGCTGGCGGTCTGGATGGGTTATTATGTGGAATATGTCTGAAACCATAAAGGCACAAAGAAAAGAAAAAAATAGGAAATATAGAAAGATATACAGCAAACCATCTGAGATAATGGGTGTTAATCATAAAAATAAATAAAATAAGTTTACATAAAATAAATGAATAGTTTGGGCCAAAATTTAACATTAACTTAAACTTAAGATTCAAGATTCAAAGAACTTTATTAATCCCAGAGGGAAATTGCTTATTCTTGGTTACAGTTGCTCACGGTTGTTATCCAGTAGAAAGGAAAGAGTAATAAATAAGGAAAAAAATTATACTAAATAAAATAGTCCCAAAACAGTAAGTACCGAAATGCACACTAAACCTTTTGAATCTCTTATTCAGAATGATCTCTGTAAGGGTACTGATTTTTTTTTCAAGGTTCTTGTTACAGAATTTCTGATTCCTAATAAATATCAATGAACCCATGTGGGCCTTTATGTCTGTAAGATAGTTACCATTAAAAGTAAATTATGTAAGCTATTAGAAACCATTAGAAACAACAGCTTCCACTAAATTCCCAATATGGACCACCAGGGACATTAAAGCTCTCTGGTGGCGTCTTGTGATTTTATTCCAGCAGGGAAGAAATTATTTAGCTATCTACAGTATGTGCAGTAAGTCAGCAAATGCTGATTAAATTTCAGATTTTGACTCCAAGGCAATTTAAGTTTCATACATACCAGTTTAGACTGTCATCATGTTATAACAGCCAAAAATAAGCAGAGAATTGCTATAAGGTCATGCATATTCAAAGACAAGTCTAGAGATATTGCTTTAATAGTTTTCTTGGGTAGAAACATTTATTGTTCGACACAGATTATCTAAATGGTTTAACATACCATGTGCACAGGCATGTACAGTAAATAGAAACGGGTGGGTATGGAAACAACACATTCTGAACACAGTGTACAGAGAACGCTGTGACAGAAACATTTCCAAACAATTAAGATTGATGAGTTGTTGGATTTTATTAGCGCGCTAGTGGCAGTTCTAGCACGTCTGTCCTAAAATAGTTGTAACGTCTGCTCGGTTCCGTCAGGGTATATCACGGATCGGAAATAGGTTGACCGCCACATAAGATCAGCCGTACAGTATACAGTACGTAGAAGAGAACTCGCAAGCTGGATAACTCTTTCATACAGTAGGTGAGTTTGCTGGTTTACTGCTGATAGTAATGTCGATATGTGATGTTGTTAATATTGTAACAGGCTGGAGATGGAACAGTGAGTGAATCTGTGTGATCAAGCAGCATATGGACAACATTTCATTTAATTGTACAGGGAGAAAGTGATACATTACAATTACATTGGAATAAACTACCAGTATGTTCATTTCCAAACCTTTTGCTGCCTGATCTACATTTTGTGACCCAGAATGTTTTTTTAAGCTTTTTTAATTTTTTTTTATTCATTTTGCTCCACTTACTTTCAAGGATGGCTCACATGAAGAGGTTCGCTGCAATTCCTATGTCTAAGGTAAGTAGGATAATTTTCAGACTGATATACGTGAAACCATGCTGTGACTAAATTTCTGGCATATTTATTTATTTTTTTAATATAAGAACTGAGCTCTTTCTGCAATCTCTACTTTAAGAAAACATGATCGTATAGTAGTTTACTCAAATAATACTTGACAATGCTTTTTATTAACTCTGATTGCTAAACTTCTTTTGTCAAACAGACGAAAACAATGCCAAAATGTGACCATGTGAAGTGCTTTCCCAGGCCGGCACACATATGCTTATTGTAACAATTCCGATTGTTTAACCTTTAAATACAGAGCTTTGGAAGAAGTGAATCTGCTTAGTGTCTTAGAACACCTGTTTATTGTTATGAGCTGATGATGAAGCTGTGACAGGCTGTTCTCTTCACAGTCTATGAGAGACATGTGCAAAGAAGAGGACTATGCTTTCCTAAACAACCAGAAAAGCGAGGAAGTAGACAAGACACCAAAGGAGAGCACATGTCATGAAAGCGAGTGGCAGCAGAAACAAGAAGAAAGGGTAAATACCCCTGAACAATAACTCCCAAAACAGATTTACCCACATTTTTTCCCATATTTATTAATATGACTTGCTATACTGTATGTGTGGTGGACCCTGAAGCACCGCCGGAGGTTAGACCGAGAGCAGCAGGAGAAGGAGAGGCAGTGCAAGCTGGAGAAGCAGAGGAGGGTATGATGCCCTGGGCGCCAGCTTGGCCATTAACGCTTTAGTAATCTGCTGAGATAAAGCTATTTATATCCATGTCTGATATCCCACAATGTTGTCTAGCCAAGCAATGCAAGGCTTCCTCAACAGACTAACTTAACTCTCGATCCTAATTGCGCTTGATTGCTTTATTGGTGCAATGCAGTCGCATATGCTGTGACCTCGGCTTAACAAAACAAATCATGCTGAGTAGAATTAAAGAAAAGTGCTACAATATAACCACACATCCCTTCCCATAAACAGCAGACGGTGTACTGTAAGTGTATGGTGATTTACTTGGCAGAGACTCAAGCCTGAGTTGTATAATTAGCTAGAAGCTTGAGAGTAGACTCAGAGACAGTATGTGTGTCTGTGTATAAGGAAAGAAAGTTTGCAGCTGCATGCATCTGACTGCCAGCACAGTGATGGTCTAACAGGATTATGTGAGGTCACCAAAGAACAGCTTGTTGTTGTTGTTTCCAGTTGGTCAGCAATTATGGGAAATTCTCACTGGACCATTCTGCTCTTGTTTTCTTTTGTAGGTGTGAGATTTCGACTATTTCGACTATCACATAAAATAAATTAGCACTTTCCAAAGTAATCGGGTTTTATTTGGCCCTTAAATTACAAACGGATGGCAGAGACAGTTACAGTTTCTTTCTATCGTGTACTTCACTCCATTCGTGCATCCATCACTCTGTTACGATTCATCACTGCCACCGTCTGATCCAAATAAATAAACTTTACATACCCTCATTCAGCCCTGTAAAAAAAAAAAAAAAAAAAAAAATTCACACACCTCCACCCTCCCCCCTTCCCCCAGGGGACCTGGGTGTGAATGTGTGGAGTGTCTGAGGAATGAGGTGCTGGAACATGTTTTTAAAAGTCGGAACAAACAGAGGCACCGCGTTCTGATGTGTTCCATATGCTGAAAAGTGTGCAAGTTCTATAGGCATAGCTCTGTTCCTCAAGGAGCTATACTATTACCACAGCGGAAGCAGGAGAGTCCACATGAGAGATATTTTCAGTATGTAACAATAGAGCTTACATACCCATCCCTATCACTCTATATCAACTAAATCGCGCTAACATGAGCAGTAAGGCATGTCTCAGAGCCACACAGGAAGCGATTCGATTTTTCAGAATGAAGTACTTTTCAGGATTCAGGGTTATCCCAAATTTCTGGGAGAAGGCATCACTTATCAGAAGAGACTGAAACCTTTTAATGCACAACACATCTTGTTTGTCAAGGCAATAACTGAAAATTATGTAAGTCTCATATTTGCAAACTGCTTCTGCCAAGCTCGGTGAGATCATTGTAAGAACTGGGCATTTCTCATGTATTTGTCATATCATCCTGGAGTGTGTGATGCGGTTGTACGTGTCTTTTGAAGGAGAAGGAGGAGCAATGGAAAAGCCATGTGGCAGCCCTAGCATCTGAGCGTGAGTCTGTCCGAGGCAGATTACACAGGCTACGTGAATTCAGGGTGAGGTAGCCCCTCGAATATAAACATACACACACACACGCACACATTCACACACAATAAATCGATTAACCACACAGATGTGGGAGTCAGGGAAAGGCTGACCCAACTACACCAGATGTTACATAGAGCATGCTGAGCATTGCCAAGCCACTGATTTAGACCAACACAAACACTAAGCAAAAAAAAAAAAAAAGAGAAAAGCTATACACAAGTGCTCACAAATACAATCCGTAGGCTGACTTAAACAACTCCAAATAGTAAACAGTTTTCTGGATCAAACAGAAATTCTCACACATGGCAGTTGTATAGTTTATCACAAAGCAACTAAAACTAAAAAAAAAAGATACCATGAATTTACAAGTAATAAGTTCAATAATATATCAATAAAAACAATGTGGATTCTGCACACTATAAGCACCTTGCAATTTTTTTTTAATTCCACAAAGACATTTGAGGTTAAAAGTAGCTGTGCACTTTGTCAAAGCTTCATCCTTCCCTAAGATATGTAGGCAATAGCTTTAGTAATGGTGGTGGAATTCATTCCCATCTCATCAGGAGGGGAGATGTTTTTTGGATCTTCACCCTAAATGCAAGTCGAGGGGCTTATTGAAGATATTTGGTCACTTTTTTTTTTTTTTTTTTTTTTTTACATATAATTACTATTAAGTGTCATATACTAATCATAATTTTATTTAGTATTTTTCCCCCTATTTAGGCTTACTGTGCTTACAGTTCTTAAATTATAATGGCGCTTCTGTATTTGCTTGTTTTTTTTGGTCATAATTTAGGGTATTTGGCACAATGTTCATCAATGCAAGTGATCTTTTCATAATTGGCGATATGTGGGAGGTTTATGGGTATGTACACGTATTCTTTTTGCCGGTTTGGTATGTAGGTACACGTATTATAGACGGAAACAGAGGATATTCATGGGAGTAAAGGATTCTTTTAAGTGGAGATAACTTGTGTGCAGACCTTACTATCCTATTAAACTAGTTAGGCTTAGCACATACATACCATATATTTTATTAATTGATTGATTGATTAGGATCCTAAACCATAGTATTTCCTATAAATAGCACTGAAACATACCTTTCTCATTACAGGACTTCCAGAAGAGAGTGCTGATGCAGGATCTGGACCTTGAGCCTGATGAGAAACTCACCCACCTGCTCATGAGACTGTAACAAAAGTTATTACATAGTGAAGAAACAGATAACTCATACAAGTATGTGACTGTAAAAATAGTGAAAGAACTACTATCAGTATAGTATCAGTATAATATTAAGTACTGAAGTTGTATATTGTGCTACACTATTGTTCAAGGCAAGATATTTCGGCTATATTGTAGCTAAAAAGCAATTTGTAAATGTGAAAGCTATTAGGTCTAACTAACAATAGAATAGATCATGACTATGTGGATTATGAGGATGGTAAAGTGACAAAGTGATGAATTGCTAAGACAAGAACTGAATTCTCATTTGACATCTTGAAGAGTTTCAGCTGATCATGTTTCCCATGATGCCGTGGGCTAAATGTGGTCATGTTGATCTTATACACACATGTTTATTTAGATTTGTGTCTTCTTTAGGAAGTTTAGACTGATGCATGACTAGTGTGAGAAAAAGAATGAAAGAAAGAAAGACAGAAAGAGGGCCCCAACCATACAGGTCTAGCATTAAATAAAGGAGATTCTCGGGAGTCATGTTGCAGCATGTCTGGCCCCTGAGGGCAGGAAAATGCCAGACTCAAGTGTCTGTCTCTCTCTCTCTCTCTCTCTCTCTCATTCTTTCTTTTTCTGTGATACATACAAGCGAGCACATAAATTCACATCAAATGATGTTGCCCCAATTCTATTCTATTCTATTCTATTCTATTCAAGTAATAACTGAAATAATCAACAAAAAAATTAATAAATGCTATATAATTATCTATACAATTGCATGGAATCAAAATGTGTCGCTGACTGTCTGGTATCGCTGTGTTGCTGAAAAGGATTAAGACATAATTGGAAAGCAGTTTTGGTCTACCTGCTTAGGATACATTATCACGCAAACCAGTTCACGAGATCAACCCGCTCTTCTTCTTTTTCTTTTAATATTACACTTGCATTTTCAGGCGCACTCTCTAAATCTTCCATTTAGTTTATGCTTTCTTCACAAATGCACAAAAAGTTGGAGATCTAGCAAAAGAGAATATAAGAAGTCAAGTATTACACAAATCAATCTTGTGGACTTAACTGAGGAATGTGCCATGGGCAGGGCTTACCTGTGCATACAAAATGGAGGAGTTTGGAAATGTACACATACAAAATGGACGAATTCTAAGGTGTAACCAACACTTGAAACTATGAGAAAATCAAGTATGTACTATCTTCAGTTAAAGAGAAGTTGCCCTTAGAGAAAATTCTGGAAAAATGATATGATTGTTGCCCCTCTGTGCCTGGACTGTGAAACTCCACATGTATACTCTATACTCTAGGCTTGTAAAATGCCTCCGAGGTATACACATCCATAAGCATTCACAATCAGTAGGAAAGCAGGATACAATGTAATGAGTATCACAAGTAACTTAAACCAAATATGTAGACAATATCTACAATTCCTTCATATAATTGGAGTTTTTAGTCTTACATTTTGACTTACATTTGCCAAATAATGCTCTCTGATTTTCATGACATTCATTTCAACCTGTCAAGCCCAGTTCAAGAAATGCTGGAGGCAGATTACTGTCACTAATCTCCTCCTGAGTGCTATCACTTTAACTATTTGCCAATGAAAAACTCTTCAGAAAAACACCTGACCATCATGTACTTGGAAATACACTTGATTATTATGGTGATATACAAAACATTACATCGGCCAAGGTCATCTAAAGGAATTGTTGAATCATTAATGAAAGATTAATCGATCTATCACATTTCTTCATAGTTGTGCGGTACACCTACACCCAGACAACACCTGTCATGACGTCTAAGTCATTAGCCAGCCAAATGACAAACTGACTGGAGCTTTATTAAATTATTCAGCTGTTGAGACTGCCGTTAGTAGACAGAAAAGATTATAATTACAGGGTGAAGCTGAACCTTTCACTGTATCACATTCTCATATAATGACATGAGTTTGCATAAAATCATATTTGTCATGAACAAAATATATCTGAACAGGGCCTAGGGCTTGAAGAAGGAGGAAATGATTGAACACAAACAATTTTATGTCCCTGGCTACCAACAATGCCATCTTCCTGTTAAAACTTTCAATAAATAAATTTCATGCAATAATTACTTCCATGCAAGCATACCATTACAATAAAGTTAGGTAGAATAGCTACCTGGTATAAAAGTGTACAATTGGAAATAATGTTCAATTTCAATTTATTTAATGCCTTCATAGCTAGCAAATCATACATAAGTCATTCTTTTATGTATGTATGTATGAGATCATTTCTTCAGCCACCAGCCTGGTCACAGAATGGCACTCGTACACAGTTCTTTCTCAAAGCCATGGAAACTGATTAATGAATCAAAAATAATAATAAATCACATTGCTGCATGAGGTGATATGAAACTTAAATTCAGAAATAATTTATGAAAGTACAAAATGATCTCTCGCCCTAACATAGGCATCTGCTGCTAAAATTCTGCACTCAAGAATACAGTTGTGCAGACACTGTCCATAAAGCAACAGAACACAAGGCACTGCCAACAGAGAAGCCCAATGAGTCATTTAAGGGAAAAAAAAGTGTCACAGCCAGATGTTGGTCTTCTTTTTCCAGTCTCCTATCATGTGTTAATCTGTTCCTGGCTGATGATATTGGGGGAATATTACTGGGTTTCACCAAAACACAGAAAACTGTACAAAATTCATAAAGGATTGCCAAGATGCAGACTTGCATCAAAAGAAGATTACGCATGCACTGTAAGAACTTAAAAAGTAGATACATATGAGATAAATTAGATGTGTAAACTTTAATATAAAATGGGATTTTAATTCCATAGTTCCATCTATATATGTACTACATATCGTTGACATATCTTGGCTCATGTATCTGACTTCTCAGTGGATAATAACTATTTCCTGGCCTTTTCCAAGAAAGACACTGTAACTTATACATACAACAGAAGTTGATAAATAAATAAAAACTATAATAATAAATAATGAGTTGTAAACGTGAAACGGCTTATTAGCTGGCCCTAACCAGAAACAAAACCTTACCTGGTAACACATACCTCAGAGTCAGTCTTATCATCTATAGTAGTTTACTTATGAGAAAACTGAACAATTCAATTTGTGAAGAGTGCCACTTTAAAGAAAAAGACCTGTAACAAGTTTGACACTCATCAAGTTTTATGCACTGTTTTTGTACAATACAATTTGTGCAATAATGTAGTTCATGTTCCTTATCTTTTATCAACAAAAAAGTTTCATAGTCTCTAAAAAACACAGAGATGTAAGATTATTCAGATAAACAAATAAAGCCTACAGTGATGCTGTTACCTGAGAAAATGAAAGGGAATAATTATTTGCTGTGATACGCTACATTTCATAAAATTCGCAAAGCAGCTTGGATTTGTAGTTTCACAAAATGTTCAGTAAGCATGGACCCGATGTAAATGTTGTTGAGTCCTTTTAAAAAATATCTCCCCCATAGCATAATAACAGATGGGGGGAAATGTGCGAGAGGCCCCATGGATGAGATTCCATGTCTTTCGTTCAAGTGTCTGTGCTCTCAACCATTTTCGCTGTGCATGAGATGAGGTCCTATGGCAAGCAGGCCTAGGAAGCCTTGGCTTAGGAGCAGGATAAAATCGCCTCTGCAGACTGTGTGGATACACCACAGCTTTAAAAGCAACCAAAACACACCGCCTGTGGACATATGCTCAGACATACAGTACAGAGATAGATATATAATAACATCTCTTGCATTAGCTCCGGTGAGAACCACTGTATGGTTTTAATTCACCTCAGGAACTCAGTGGAAAGCTTAGCCCTAACCTCCGTTCTCTGTTATTCCTCCATTCTGAGTATGGGCACTCTGAAGACTTCATGGCCGTTGAACCCCTCCTTGTGCTGTTCACACTGCTGTCTGTGTGCCCCCGTCATGATGGGGTGACATGGAGGCCTGGCGAGTAAATTGGCTAAAGCTAGCAGCACGTGCTCGGGTACGGGGACGGGAAGCAGCTGTTGTATCATCAGCCTGTGTAAAGTTGGGCAAGGGAGCCTGGGGTTCAGGCACTGGCTGCACCTCCTTTCTGGGCTCCTGCAGCAGCAGCGGGCCTGGCTCCTTTGAGAAAAGGCTATGGATGAGCTGAAGCTTCTCCTTCTCCTCCTTCATGAAGACATCTACAAGCAACGTCTTCTCCCTTTTAATCTGCTCACTGATGTTCTTGGGCACATCCGGGATCACCCAGGCCACCAGGAGGCCTAAGAACATTACCAGGTTCTGAAGCACACAAGTATACAAAATAAGACACAGGGAAATGAGTAAGGAAGAAGGGCGAAGAAGGTCATAATGAGTGGAAAAGGAAGCCTAACACAATAGATTGCCAAAAAATGCAAACAAAGTATCGCCTTAGAGTATCATACTAAGCGTTTTTACCCCAACAAGACATCATGGCTTTGTATTACAATTGCCTTCCTTTGCCAATGTTATCAATTACATTCACTAATTACTAACAAACATGGTTGAAAGGTTACTTTAAAAATGTATTCTGTTACTGCCTAATTAAAATTGTACCAAGTAACATAATCTGACCTCACATCCAATATCAATCCATTAATTTTGTATTATCTCCCATGTAACATCCACATTCAGAAATGAACATTACATTTTTTCAAAAAATTTCCAATGTTGCCACCACCGTTAAATGATTTTATCAAATCCTCTTGTATTCTGTCACTGCTAAACTTTGCAAACAATTTAGCAAGTGTATGTATTTAACAATTAAACCACCATAGTATTATTTATGGGCCTAAAATCTAGGAAAATTCTATAATGTTTCTTGGCGTGACGTATAAGAAACAGAAAACATACAGTACATGGTTAAAGTGGGGGTTCCTATTTATTCATTAGCAGAACTAAAGCATAGGTGGCTTGTTCTTATCTGCAACTTGCAACTGTGTTCGAGGGATATGTTATAGCATTTGCATGCAGTGAAATTTGGGGAGTACATCATGCTATGTCTTATGTGTGGGGAGACCTGACTACATAACAGCTAATAGCTTATTTGCACCTTTTGAGATGTGGTAAATCCCAACAGTATAAAACAGCACACGTTGCAATGCCTGTGCATTATTTTAACGAAATGAGTGAAAAATCTTTTTTTTAATATAAAAACTGATGGCCACATATAAGGTACTTCTCTAAATAGAGCGAGAGAACTCTGGCTGAGAGAAGCTGTTTCAAAAGGATTAATGTAAAAAGATGCCAGGAATGTAAAAAGCATACCTGGAATAGTATTACAAATCCCAGTCGAGCTGCTAGGATTGACCAGTACTGTTTGGAGAACTCGTACGAATTTGAAGACCACGGTGGTTCCCTGTAATCCTTATACCTGCAGAGAAGATCATAGTTGAAAATGTATGACAGACTAAGGTATTTTATGAAGCTCTATTTTCTTAAGGGATCTTTGTTAGATGTCTTAAAAATGAGAACATGTGCCACAGATTTAAGCTTGCTACATGGGAGAAAACATCAGATCAGATTTCACTCTATTCATAATGTTATTATAAGATCCCAGTGAACATATATTGTCAGTAAAGTTACCAAATTCCATATAAAGTATTATTAGGATTTCCATTGGCATAGCATTAGATTTAATTGGCTGTAGCTTCCTGGAAAATCTCCCCAAAGTTTGTTTGTTCAGTTATAAGCTGTGACACTTTTCATTATGTTTATATTAAATGTACATTAAAAGTATTTATTGATACTGAAGTAGCTATTTCGGGAGAGACAGTGAATATAAATCTTCAACATATATGTTTTTGTTATACTGTACATACAAATGTATTTTCCACATTTAATTTAACATAGCAACCAACAATTAACTGAAAAACCAACACATATGTTTTAGGGAAGAAAATACTTTTTTTCCTGCCTATCCTGTGCATACCCATTTATGATGAGGCATATGACTGTGAACTCCAAGTGAAGATGAGCAGTTTCTGTAGGTTGTCCTGACCTTTTCTTGGATTCAGCCAACTGCTGAAGCCATGGTTTGCAAAGAGCTTACAAAGTACACTATATACAGGACCTCAATGTTGAAAGGTAATTATTGCAAAAGAATTTCTAAAACAATGGACATAACATGGAACATTGTAAAGACCATTATCAACAAGTGAAGAAACTGATGCCCCTCACATTGTGATAAATATATTTTTATCCACATTTATAGTGAATTTGTTTTTCAGTTAAATTTTATTGGTTGCTATATCAAATCACATATAAACTAAAACAAATCTGACATGATTGATCATGGTTAAAATCTTTACATTACAAAAACCAGCAATTTTAACAGGGGTGTGTAAATTTGTATATACACTGTATGGGTCATAGATATATAGATAGAGTTGTATTGTTATATTAGCCACTTCACATATTTTCCAACAAGTAAGCAATAGCAAAAACTGCAGTGAGGAAAAGGTGAAAAAAAAACCCCATTGTTTACAATTCGAGGTGCATTGATAAGGTACAAATGGTGCCAAATTTAAGGTGCATTAATGAGGTAAAAATTGTGTCAAATAATACGAATATACTGTTTCTATGTACACGCACATGATGATTGTATATGAACATAAGGTGCACCAGGTGCTGAGAGAATGAACCAGCAAGTATATAACCAGAAATATTAATAAAAGAGAGAATGAAACGAAAGCGAGTTAAAGCATGCTCTTACTGAAAGTGATCTGCTGTTTAGCTAGATTATAGACATCTTTATCCGTTGCACATTTTCCCAAATGTATGTGACATGTCTCTACAGTAATTAGACACAATTTTCTTCTACTATCTTTTGCAACTTTCTTCACCTTTATTTTCATACATCAAAAGGCAATTACTTTACAAATATTGCAATAAATAATTGATTGGAATTTTAGTAACAATTAAATGAGAGGTCACTAGGACAACTTTTAAAAATGTAGCCACTACACTGACGTATTATTGACATAATTCTGTTGTTCTGTCATGGATCTGGCTGGGATTTGAAAGACCCCCAATGTAACTTCTAGGCTGACATCAATCCAACAGGGTAATAGGAATACCCTTCCTAAACACGGATAGTGATATTAATACCCTCCATAAAGAGTGTTATAGGAATACCTTTCTTTTTCATGCATATTCTTTTTTTAGAGGATTTATTTGGAATTCTCTGTTATCACCTTGTAATTTTTGTACCGTGTGAACATTGCTTAATCCTTAATGTAATCCTCTTTTGCTAGACCAGTTACAGAGGTAGAAAGAGTGATGACTTCACAAAATGCCCAATAATAATGTCACTCAAAGAATTAAATGAAACCAGACACAAGAGTCGCAGATATTTTAACTTGATATAAATCTTGTTCTAAACATGGCTTAAATGGTGAACCTGATCTAAATGGTACTGCAGTTTATTCCAGCGAGATGTTTAGATATGCCGTTAAAGATTTAAAGCCCTCGGAATGCCAGTACAGCATAAGCCCATTAAGACACAAGATGCACCATGTTAAAAGCAGAATGTGAATTCATCTTTCCCCTTTTATTTTTATTATATCAGTGCATGTCTGAATGAATCAAGGAGCTAGATTAGGCTGATTTACTGAGCTGACGGACGTCCTTAATAACTTAGAGTTGCTAAAATATACAGCCAAAGTATAAAGATGACAGGATTTCTATTAACATGGAAATTTTGATTGCATAGAAACCCTTAGTCTTTTATGGGACAAGATGTTGTACAGAGGAGAGCTGCAGGACACTGCAAAACTATTGCATTTAAACAATTCTGATTCATTTGAAATGTGACATAGACATGTGACTACTTATCAGGGCTTCATTTCTCAATTCTTAGCTCTCAGTTTTTGAAAAACTGATTGAGGGCCCTCGGATGAGTGGCAAACATATTCCAGACTATAAGACTGGAATTTTTTTACAACACATGGAATTTGTTTTACAGATTAAATATTGGCAAAATTTTGGCCACTCATACAGTATGTTTTCCAATTTTAAAACTCAAAACAAACATGAATGATCTGACTGCCCAGTTAAACTCATCATGCTTGTATACATATTGTAGCTCCAGCAGTACTTTCTTATATGCTTTGCATACCTACTTTTTATTTGGTACCAATCTGTTCAAAAATTTGTCCACTATTTCCCTCTGCTAACCTAAAAGCAGTAGTCACTGTATTAAGAAACCTTACTTTCAGTTTTAAACAAAGTATAAACAGTAGGGGTGGGGGCTCACCGGCAAACTGTGATACTGGGGACAATAGGTGCTGTGCCTTTAAAATCACTGACATTGAAGTAAGATAATGTGTGATCGATGAAGCCATCCATGGTGCCAGTCGGACTGTACATGTACTGATAAACCAGTCGTGGGATGAAGTCTGATGTAAAGGAGATGACAAAAGCCTAAAAAAAGAAAAAATGTTTAAATTTTTAAGGCATTATTTTGCCTGTAGAAAAGAAAAAAAGTAGGCACTGTCAACAAAACAGTCAACAGTATAGACAAAATGCCATCGTAAATTACTATTTAATTTTATTTTTCTTTGTGATTTTTATTGGTACAAAATAAAATGATTATTATATAAAGGAATCTTTCTTTGTCTTTTTGTGACATTTGTGTGGAATTGTACACAATGAGGTAGGAAATCAGACTTTAAATTTGGCAGTCGATCAAATGACTGGCAGAACTAGACAGACATAGACTGCTGTTTCTGCTAGTAATGGCTTTCAAATCTCTTAAGGACAAGCAAGTCAACTGTATTTACCACTCTAGCCTGAATTCCATCTTATTAATTTTTCTTCTCATTATAATTCAAAAATAATTTTTCTATGGAAAGGTGAATGCTTTTTAGGCAGATGAATAGAAATTAATTCAGTTTGTCCAAAGTAGACTTATTAACTCAATACATTAACTGTAGGAACAGATTATACACACCTATATAAGATTTAGTGTGAAACCAGGGTATAACATTATACAAAGCGAGAACACATGCAATTTAATACCAATATACCAAACTATTTTATAATAGAATCTCAGCTATAACTCACATGGTATGCAGTTACAGTAGGACCCTGTGGTTGCTGACAGGTAAAATTTTTAACAACATAACACACCAGTACGATAAGAATGCTTGGACAGACATACTGTAATATTGACCGGACATGCACTGTTTTGTGAAAATGTCAGAGAAGTTTGCTAGGTCAATATGGTATGCAAGGTGTATTGAATACCATAAAAGTGTAAAATTTGCTGTAAATAAAAGAATAAATAAAATTATTGTATATATACACTATCGTTCAAAAGTTTGGGGTCACTTGCAAATTTCTTTGTTTTTGTTTAGTGATTTATTTTCTACATTCTACAACAATAC
>JAOVVA010000016.1:8249380-8285945 GCA_028565275.1 Leiocassis micropogon
ATGTAACCTTCATGAGCACTAGGCTAAGCTATTCCTGCAATGTTTTATAACACAGTATTCACAACAAATTTCACAAACATAAAAAAAAATTGTCAGTGACCTCTCACATGTTTTAAATGACCTGAAGGTTATACAGGGTTCATGTACCCAAAGTTGTAACTACATATTTTGTTTGACCCCTTTAAACAGGTCATAACACTTATTAAAAAGCTGCCAACAATGTCGTGAAGAACACTGTTTTTTGTAGGACAGCCACAAAGAAAATTTGCAGATGAATACAGATGCCCACCCTTGACAGAGGTTATGTTCATCTTGTAAATCTTGTACTTGATTGTGTGGTGATGCGTCATGAAATCTGTACAGGTGGTACTGATTTTGTCACTTATTTTACATAATGCCCATGATGTTGAGATGCTCCAGGTCATAGTCATCCACTCAACTGCTCGAGTTTATGTTTAGACAGGGGTTCTTTTAGGGGTTGGTTATCTTCCTTAGCAGAAGGTATGCAACTGAGCACATGCACAAGACCATATGAGACTCAAAAGCTGCAAGGTGACATGATTCAGGGGCTAAAATTCTAGATTTGGTTACAAGGAAATTTCATGGCTATCTGTCTTCTGAAAGTTTCAGGTCGATTTATTTATCAGGGAAATTACAGTAGATGCATGCAAACATATGGAGTGTCTTGATGCCATGGGCCATCAGAAAACCTTTGGAGACTGCTGATAGAACTGAAGTTTGTATCCTTGCAACACTGTAGTTATGATTTTCTGGGATGTTTTTGGAAAAAGGGGCCCCTATTCCCCACCAATTAGTTGCAAGTTCTCCTGAATTCTTTAGTAGTTGGGGGTTCAGTCTAGACCCAACTTTGAAAGGTATTTGGACACTCAAATACTTAAGCAGGAGCCTGAATATGCATCCCCCCCAGGCATCTGGAAAGTGCAGAGAGGGTGTGGTGTTCTTTTAAAGCACCACATGGACACTAGGCTTTTATGATTCTGAAACCTGCAACCTAACGTTCCGGGCTACATTAAAAGCAGCCTCAATGAAGCACCCAGGCAGACAAGGTTGCATGGGGCTAATTTACGTAGCCCAGGCAGTGAGGAAGATTCCAACTTGGCAGCCAGTAGTCCAGTAACCTGGCCCAAGTGACTCATTGCCAAAAAAAGTGAGGTGTCTATTAGCTCACTTGCAAAGGCGTCAACTGCTTACTAAGGGTGGTGTGCATCAAAGGTATTTCTTATAGCTGCTACTTTCTGAATTCAGCTCAGCCAGGAGTGTTGCAGATAAAGTTATTAATTTATCTAGAGAGTAATTTGAACTTCAGTCATCATCAGTTTCTATCAGAGCATAAGCCCAAATCTGCCAGCTGAACTCACAGTATGACAGAACAATCAATGAAGCAGGAGACAGAACCCACTTTCTTAGAATGGTCAAATAATCCTCATTTAAGTGCCCATCCTCATCTCAGACACTTTTACATAAACAGATGTCCAGGAGCATGGTTGGCAGTGATTTTTTCCCCCCTATAAGTAGATAATGTTAGTAGGTAAGTAACTACAGTACTGAGTAAGTAGCTACTTTAACAAAAAAAAAAAAACTTAAAATAGGGCAGGAAAAATGTTCACCATTGTTCTAACATACTATCTATTCCCATTTGCTTTTAAGAGAGAGAGAGAGCACACAAAACTAACCCTTTTGTTTAACAGCTTAATATATTTGCGATGTTTTGTGTTTGTTTCAAGAAATTTTGTTTTAAGGAATAGTGACTAATTAATTAATCCTACCAACTCCGCCCTTTATTTATATTGTTTCCACAGCATATATATTAAATAGATAATTAATTAATAAATTAATAATTAATAATTTATAAACAAATAAGTCAGTTAATCCACAGCAACTCTGACCAAAGACAAAGTAGTTATTAAAGCTGAAGAAACAAATGTGTTAAACACATAGAACAGTGGTGTATTCAATACAATCCTGTGTTAATCAGCATGACCTTTCTTTGGCCTTCAAGCTTCATAAGTGTCTTAAACTCTCGACTATATGAGAATTAAAAACCTCCCATTCCCATGACTACATCTATCATAGACTGAAATATGAAATACAGTCTGTCAAACTATAGCAATTACACAATTATATCACCTGGCATTCCTTAAGTGTTGCTCTGCTATAGCTTCCCCACACTTTCTGTGTCCTTACTACATCAAAATGTTCCACCAGAAAACATCTGCCTAACTCATCACAGATTTACTTACTCCATTTATGAGCAGGATCTGGTGTACGAGAGAAAGACTTGAAAATGTAAAGAATAGCACTAGAGTGCAGCACTAGAGTCTGTATGCCTTAGTTTATAACATTTATCAAAGACATGTACGGCAATATAAAATGTTGTGTAATAACAATATGTATATTTTATTATTACTTATTACAAAAATCAATTAGACCAGAAATCCAAACTGGAATACACTTTGACCAAAACCTCAGTCCTGCATTCTTTGAAAGAGTCTTTGTCTAGATTGCCTTAAGCTAGTTATGTTCTATCAATATATGTGACCCATCACATCAAATCGTATATTAAGTCACATTTTGGGTGATTTGAGATTCCTTGTTCAATAAGCTCAATTTTTTATTATAATTTTATTATTATATCATGTCTGGTTGCTGAAATATGGCTGGTATGGGAGCTGCTTGAAAAAATCCATCGGAATCCTATTTTTAAAAATATTAAAATAAGGATTCTGTGATGTAGTAAGAAAGAAAAAAAACCTTCAGCCTCACATTCACACCAGGGTTTCCCTGCTATCGTAAAAAATAATGTAACCAGCAGCATAGTTTTATAGCCAGAAAATGCATGTTTTTCTATTACAATTAGAGTAAGTAGATATTGTTCATTAAAGTGCTAATTGCTTTAAAACAATGTTTAAAATTAAAATGTTCCTAAACATTCTTAAAACAATGTTTAGGATTAAAACATTCCCAATTCTGTTCAAGGATCAGGAAGGTAAGGTATTTAGAAATTTTGATACTTGCACACTGTTTGCCATAGAACTGACTTGACATGATGGGTCACATATTTGCTTAACTAAGCGTCTCAAATTTATGAGAACCCGCAGAGAGTGATTAGGTGACGACTCCAGATAAGTCATTGCACATAATCCAATAATCTATACTTATGAATAATTATAGCCTATAACTTCTAACAGAAAACAAGACTGCTCTTTTGTCACCTCACACTAACATGGAACACAACCTTTGTGGGAAATAGAATTTACTAGAGGACTAGAGGACTGTTTGAGGAAAAAACTCAGATGCTATACTCTTTTAGGCCTGTGAGTATTAAGTGTCTATCAAAGTGTCTGAACTGCATTTTTCAATCAACATGCCTTATGCATGTCTCTTTCTCTCAGATATAGTACAACTGAGATTAAAAATTAAGAAAATAATCTCTTTAAAGAAAATTCATGAATGTAAAGTAAAACGGAATTCAAGTGCACTAAATAAGCCCTTTCTTTTGAAATGTAAAGTTCCAGTAGAAAACAATCAACAGAAATAACAGTTAATTGCTTATTCAATGGCCTGAAGGGTTGGGAAGTCTCTATTTTTTCAAGTCTATAACAACAACATGAATTGTATTAGTTGAAAATAAAATGAAAAATACAGTATGTACAATACCCTTATCACCTGTTGAGCTAGAATGTAGTCTATTACACGACATGCTCAATTTAGAATAAATCTTTACATGTATTTCCCCTTTATAATGCTGATTGTATAAGATATGCTGAACACACACATGTTCAATAACAACAACATAAGGAATGATTCACTCGTGAATTATACACAGCACACTCACTAATGGAAACGCTGTTTGTTAACATGACCAAAAGACAAATGCAGGACTTGCATGCTCTAACCCAGCATGCAAACAAACCCCAGTGATTTAAACTCTACAGTCAGAGAGGACCACCAGTAAATGACAACCGAAAACATCAAAGAGGCTTAAAGTGATAAACTTGTGCATTTCTGACACTTTGAGGCTGGAAGAAGGTCACTTACTCATTTCCATGTACTCAGGTGTGAGACCCTCAAACGGCTCTAGGTCGTAGTCCAAATGCCACTGGCGCAGAATACGACTTGTCGGTTCCACGTGTACTTCAGGAGCTCGCTTTTTTTCCTTTAGGGAGCGGAACAGCTTCTTCAGCTTCCTGAAGGGAGTACAAAAAACAAAAAGCTCACATATTAATTAATAATATATGAAAGTGGCATCTGGAGGATACACATTGTTGGAGTTAACATGCTTTTATATTTTTTTATCCCTTTGACTTTAAGTTCTATAAAATGAATGCAAAACTTTCAAAAGCACAAAAGCTTAGCACTAATAGTTTCTAGAGAAATGCGTATAAATAAATAGCATGGATGCGTTTTTCCCTTAGCTTTGAAAAATGAATGAATGAAAGCTGTGTGGCATAAATCCTCAGATGTTTCACAGCTGTGGCCAATCAGCCAAGCACTCAAGACACTGGCGCGGTAGTAGCATGTTAGAGCAGACTAACATTAAACGTATTACCTTTTAATAAAGGAAAGATATTTACTGACTTTTAGGCTCTAAAGTGTTGCCACTGGTGGTTCCCCATGAAAAAAAAATGAAATATGGCATTCTCCATGTTTCCAGAGCTCCTCACTTTTCACTCATAAACATTTACTCTGCAGTAAAAGTTACAACCTGAGTAAATAGGACCAATTCCAACCTAATAATGTTCCAGAAAGTATGTCTTAGTCTCAGCATGCAATCTCATGCCATTCTACTCATAAAAAAGTTCCCATGCTCAAAACTATTTCTGGATCTATTTTACTATGTTAAAAATGGAAGTAATAATAATAATTTAAAATTCACTCCTAATCCAATAATTACTAAGGGAAGTTTTCCGGATGGTGCTTATTAAACCAATAAATAGTTTCCTGTCTATGACAATTCCAGATGATCAGGATCAGGATAGGCAACTTTTACAGTAATTTATTAATAGGTGTTATAGCCAATGAAATTTTACACTGATATAAATTCCCCAAAACAAGGCATTACAAACAAATCTGTTACACGTTATGATAAACATAATGAGCATTTAAAACAGATAAAGTTTTTAAAAAATTTTTTTTTAGATGTAACCCTTATCTTTACCCACCACCTTTAGAAAGCTCACCAGCCTTCATTTCATTTCATTACTTTTTAATTGGCAGGGGCGGTGCATATTAAGTACATTTCTGAAAATATGTTTTCACCTGTAGTCCTAAGACTTGTATATTAAAACAATCATAATACAACATTACTTGATATCATTCAACTAACAAAGATAGTAGAGGTAGTGTTAAAAGTAATAAAAATATGTAATATAATCTCACTCAACAAATGACAAATACAATTCAATAAATAAATACTACAGTATATGAGAATAAAATATTGAAAAACAGTTTAAAATTCTCTACATTATTGTGTACAGTGTGTACAGTGTGTTGGGACTGGGAACATGGGACAAAAAAGTAATGCAAATAAAAGTATTTTATATTCATTCGATTCAGGTATGAGTCAAGTATGAAGCCTTTTGTTACATGATACAAATTGGAGGCACACTAACCACTTTTTTGTCTGTTTTTGCCATAAACCACAGCAAAAAAAAGTTTTTAAAAATGCTATTGCTATAAATTGTGCTATAAAATAATTCTTATTTTTTCAATTTCTTAAATTAAATCTTTTTTTCCATTACTTCACATCTTTTTTCTAGTTTCTCCTGTGGCATAGTGGTAGGGGAGAAGTACTGTAGAAAACATCCCAGCATTTCACTACTGCTTGGATGCAATCAAGATAGAAAATTTTCCCAGTATGCCGGAGAAATGATCGGACTGCCTGCTTTACATCATTGTCACTGCTAAAACATGGCCTCACAGGAATTCCTTCAATGGCCCAAAAATGTGGAAATGGCTTGGAGCAAGAACTATACAGGGGATGTGGCAATAACTCCCATCCACCATTTCTGTAACGTGCAGGTGTTGCGGTAGGCAGTATGAGGTCATGAATTATCCTGAAAAAACAGAATGCCTTTAGTGATCGAGCCGGGCCTAAAGCATTCCACTTGCTGAAAGTTCATGCGAATGACTATGGTGTGCTCCAATTCATCTCATTATTCATGGCTGTACAGGCTTCTTTAAAATGTTTGCAACATTCAAATGTTTTACTGCAGCCAAGAGTCTCATCTATGCTTGATGACTTTAAATGTAAATCAGTTTTATGCCTTCATTCCCAAGAGATTTCATCAAATATCCTGGTTTGACTTGAACGTCCCATGTAATTTCAGTAATATTCTATTGTTTGTCTATCTTTTTTCTTAAAAAATATGTTTACTGACATTTTTAATTACAAACACTATGGTGTTCAGATAATTCAATTGAATTAATTTAGCCCTTTTAGATCAACAATAACCTTGGCCTGTGTGTAGAAAGTCATCCCTAATATTTAGCAAGTTGCCATGGAGAGAGAATAAGGGTACAGTAAAAAAGAAAAGCGAGAAAGAGTTCGTGTGCCTCTTGCTGACTCTAAAAGCCAAATATAGACGATAAAATGGGCCATGTGGTCCATATCTCTGCCTATTAATGTCTTCAATAAAATCCGTTAAACGTAGCTGATGTATTATTTATACCCCGAAAATACAGCCCTTTCCCAGGACATTACTTTTTAATGCCTCTGTATTAGAGTTGCCTTTCTCCTGCCGTGCTAAAGCTCCCATTTACCAGCTGTCGAGATGCATTTAGAACAAAAACACACAGACACAAACGCACATACATACACACACACACACACACACACACACACGCACACAAACAGGCTGCCTTGGATGCAACAACATGTTCTGTAATGGACACTGGTTCTAAATATTAGTACACTTTCATATACCATTTGTATGATATAATATGGTAAGACAGGGAGTAGAGCAAGCTGTATGGAGATCAGAACTACAAAGTAGGTCAGGTCTGTGTGTTGAGGGAATTGTGGGATATTGAGTCCTCCTGTCCCCTCTGGCCTCCATCACGGAACGTTTGCACCAGGCACTTCAGCCCTGTCCTTTCTCCAGTAACGAATTTGGTTATTTATAGAGCAGAGCAGGAGAATCAGTTTAAAGTCACCCACATTTTCTTCTACCAGGCCTTTCCAAGGACTCCACTCTTGTCAACTGCATTCTTAAACAAGCTAAGTTAATAGAAAGATGGTTTAATAGAAAATGATAACAAGTGCATAAATGTGGTGAAAGCACAGAACTAGAAAGCAGTGAAGCAGTGTCTCATGCTGGTCAACTTGAGATCAAGTTTAATAAACAATACTGGATGCTTTTGTGTGGTGGCCTGCAAAACCCTTCACATGGTTAAAGTTTGACATTTTGTACATCATTTAAAGTTTTCTCTAGTTTGATGATGATGATGATGATGATGATGGCAGCACAGAAGCATTGCAGACAATTTATTCAGTTTTGATATAAGGGAAGAATGAAAGGGAATGTTTTTCAGGACGGTAGTGAGAATAGAAATGTTGTAGGGTTTGGACATGTTGCTGGTGACAGACAAGGAGTAGAGCTGGAGGTGGCAGAGCTGAAGATTTGCTTCGGGAGTAACAAATAATGTACAGGATTAGGAATGAGTATATTAGAGAGCGAATGGAGGTAGGACAGTTCGGGGACAAAGTTAAAGAGACCAGATTAAGATGGTTTGGGCATGTGCAGAGGAGAGATGAAGGGTACATCACGAAAATGTTAGAGATGGAGCTGTAGGCAGGAGGAAAAGAGAAAGGCCCAAGAGGACATGCAGGAGGTTGTATAATATAATAAAAATAATAATAAATAAATAAATACAATATATTTGCATCCCTTAATATACAAATATCAAAGTACTGTATATTATCATCAGAAATTGTCATTTAAAAAAAATCTTTTTTGGTTGTATTTCAAACTCCCGCTCTTGTGACTTCAGATGGTGTTTTGCAGCCTGCCTCACATATGTCCTGCCAGTGTCAAATAGACACTTGAAAACCCCATAAAGAAAAACCAACAGCTTCAAACCTGTTATGTATATACTTCACAGCCTATAGTTGTGTTTATGCTGTGTTTGTACATGTTCATACCTACTGTGTTAACGGTCTCTCCACACACAGACAGACAACCACACAAACAAAAGGCAGGTAGTGGTGTCGGTGCCAATGAATGATTGATGTATTCACAGTTGTAGGTACAAGAAATAGGCCTGTTACCATAAACAGCCGTTTTAGAAATGCACGCCAGGGCAGATGTAAACTGAGCCATGGGAAAACAAAACCCCAGAGACACTAGCATTTACCGTAAACCCAACAAAGAACAAGGGCTGTGGATTGGCCTGAAAGCTAGCATGCCACGTTAATTTAAATAAATGGAAAACATGGAAGAGACATAGACAATACAAACACCTTGCACTGGGTAAAACACACTGGTTCAAGAAAGCAAATACAGACAGGACACCACAAGTAAACACCTACTGTATATCTTAGCGGTGGGGGATGAACACAATTCTAATGAATGAGAGAGAAAAACTGAGACAAGGATGAAGAGACATGAGTATGTGCTCCTTTAAAGGACGATGAGGGAAATCTAGGCTAAACAGGGATTTTCAGTAAATGGAAATGCATGTCTACAGGTCCTTTTTGTGCTTTGGGGAAATTGTGTCCTAGTTTATTATCCTGTCCAAGTATTCTAAAGCCTTTATGGGAAAAACTGTAACTGTTATATAGAGATTTCCCATGCTGAAAAAAGAAGAAAAAAAAGCCCTATGGAAAGATTTGATAATATGTCAAATTCTTTATCCAAGTTGAAGATATTGTATCTTTCAGGTTATACAGAGAAAAGGCACGACTGAGCATGCTTTACAGAGGGAGATATAGTGAACTGTCTGATTACTTACGGGATGCCAATCTCAAAGATATTGTTCTGAATGAGCTGTTTTCCCAACATGATGATGCTGAGCTGAATACATAACTCAATAAGACAACCACCAGGGGCACACTGGGAAGGAAAAAATGAGAAAGTAACAGAAATTGATTAGCAGGGTCTATCTTCCAAAATGGTTATAATAACTACAGTAGCAAATACAGTTATTACTGGGTTATAGCAGTGATAGCAGAATAACAGGTATAAATAATCACACAGGGACACTTTATAATTTACCTCTTCCATGCGGTATCGGTTGAAAACATAAACATAATCTCCTGGCCGGCCTGCAAACCTGTTGGTAGGGATTAAAAAAATAAAAACTGGATGCAATTTCTTTCCCAACATCCTTTTTATAAAATAAGTTATGTTGTAAAACATTGTCCTTTATACAATCCTTCATAAGAGCAATATTGCTTTATTGCAACCAAAGCCTCAGAGAAGGGTCTCTTGAAGTATTCACTTGTCTTTTAAATATTCTCCTCAATCTATCCAATAAACCTACCCAATCTTTTCTTACCGTAATGACAGTTAACCTTAACAGCAACAAGGCACAAACACAATCTAAAGCTTTAGGATAAAGATGTTTACTTACCTTCCTTTAAAGAAGGCTACATAGAAAATGGGAGCGTAAGCATTCATAAACTTAAGGAGGAAGGCCTTCAAAATGAGACGCTCCTCAAAGCCGGTCTCGGTCTTTGGAATCTCTGCGGACACATCGGAAAGTGTTATTTTTTTTAAAGTTATTTGGGGATGTTATGTATCAAGTGTCCCAGCATCACTTTATCTACATAGGAGATTACTCTCTGGACTACAGTGAGGTTGGCACAAAATTAAGAAGGAAAGGGCACTATTTTACATTCATTTTAATAAAACAATTTAAATCAAAAGGTCTCCTAAATTAGTAAATGATATTTCAACTTTCTACAAAATATTTCAGTAGAGAATAATATTGACTGAGTAGCAGTATTACCACAGGACCATGCGACTCAGTCCAAATGTATGTAACCGTAGGCAGTGTAAAATAAATCTCACCCAGCTCTGTAAGCCAGCCAGCCACAGAGCCATAGATCTCATCCAGGATAAGGATGACAACTAGGTTGATGATGACCGCTGTGGCTGTGACAGTCACTCGTACACTGGATTTGATCTGGGGGTCTGTACTCTTGGCTAGTGAGGCGGAGACGGTGATGCGGTACATAATCACCGCAAACACAGCAGCAAAAGTTACACCAAACTACAGAGCAAGAGGAAAGTGAATAAATCAAAAGAAAGCAGACCAAAAAGAAAAAAAAAACCAACAATAACAACCAGAAAGACATAAATTAGAAAGATACTGTGATATGAGGTTAAATCTTAATTGTGAAGCATATTTGCAGTTTATTACCTGCTTTTAACAAATTTGTTCTCAAGTAGCACTACTCACCATTAGTAAAATAGAGGAGACGTTAATGAAATAGCCAGGCAACCTATCCTTCCATGTAAGTTTCTCATCTCCAGGCTGCGAGACAGAGAGAGAGAGAGAGAGAGAGAGAGAAAGAGAGAGAAGAAGAAGAGAATTGGAGGATTAAATAAATATATGCCTCTTTGTATGTGCCTGTGTTGTGGGTGTACTCTTCCTTCTCTTCATGGTTCATCCAAATGTCTGTGGCATTTACAGTGTCTGTCAACATTGTACTACAATGGTACAACAAAACTATAACTTGAAGGCCTTACAACCTAAACCTTTCAGTGCATAAATCATATCACAAGCATCTCCTGAGGATCATGTCTTTGAATTCACCAAAAACACTTTGAAGCCCTTGAAATGTTTCCACTGTTTATGGAATTACCCGTTACCATATAACCATAAAACCGTATAACTCTAACGGATAAGTCAAAGCAAATACACCAAGAAAAACTACCCTTATCACATCCTGCATCACATTAAGCTGATGTAGACAAAAGTAGCAATATATTTACAAACATGAAGAGTCTCCTCATTCACTCAATTTCGTGGCTGGAGCCAGAACAAAATGTCACAAAACATCAATACAATGTGATGCAAAACTTGGTGGAATGCACACACCACTGAATCTCCCCATTTCCTAATATGACCACTATAAAAGTACCAAAATTATTTTGAGCATTGAGTACAAATATATTCGATGGTTAACATTCATCCAATTGAGCAGGTAAGGGATCTCTAGTAGTTTGGCCTTGTAGCCTCTCCCAGATTTAATTAAGCTCATTAAAAGAGCAACAGCACCACCTAGCACACAGAAGCACTCACCATGACTAAACCACACTGTCTGAGACCTGGGACAGCCAAAGCTGCTAGAGATTGATGAATGTACTTGAGGGAAGCACTCAGAATGCCATAGCTTTTGGGTTTTGGAAAATAATGAATGTAGGTCATGCAGCCCAGCCATTAATGACAAACCACAGGGAGAGTCATGAGTCACACGTGACCCTGCTGAACATGCTGCTTCTCAGCACACCCATGCTCTCAGTGACAAAACATGGATCACACTATTCCGAGAGAAAGATGAGGCAGGTAAGCTTGGCCTCCATCTTTAGGCAGCAACATCATTAATTGTCAGGACGTATTTCCAGGATTCTCTGGATATACGGAGCTTCGCTGACTAAAACTAAGTGGCAGAAAAACTTTTTGCCTTGAAAGGCCAGATGGAGCTAGACATCTACTGATACACTATAAATATACAATGATTATGAATGCATGAGTACTATATAAACTAAAGAAGATACAAAATACATTTAAAGCGCACACAATATAAATCATGTAAAATGCACACCAAAATATGAGGGTGTTCAAGTCAAACCAGATTGATTGTGCAGAATACAGTTACAAGAGTAAAAACTCATTTATTTCTCACTAGTGCCTAAATATTAGCAAGGTAGAAAGGTTTCTTAGTATGCCAGAGCAATGACTGGACTGTCTGCTGAAAACTGTCCTCCCAGGAACTCCTGTAACAGACCAAACATGTGGAAAATACAGAGGATGTGGCAATAACTCCTTTAATTTTTTTACACCATTCAAATGTCTTACTAACTAAGAGTCTCATCACCGTGCTCTGCTTGAAGTCTTCTGTAAATGTCAATAGGTGCCTTCATTTACGAGAAATTTCGTCACAAGTCCAAGTTTGTCTTGAACCCCCCTCATAAATTTGTTGCAATTCATTCAAATACATTTTACTCAACACTTCGCTTGCACATAAAGCCTGAATCACTTGCTGATGTAAGACGTAAGCCAGTGCTATCTCAGCCTAGATTTATAGCTCATAGCTCTAATCTGTTCCAAAAAAGGAGAGACAAACAAATGCTAAAAATGCCAATATTTTCCCAAATTTTTCGGTATGATGCAAAATCACTGTCAGTACTAAAAAGGCAGGGTTGTCTGTTTACTATCCAGCCCTTGGCAAAGTCTATCTGCAACATTTGTGATGAAAAGTGGAGCGTGAGTGTGCCCCTATTCTTCAGCTTTGATTTTTATTCTTACAGTATCTGTCACATAAAACAGTCAAGTCAAGCCTGTGCTTTTGCACATGTCTGTAACATGACATTAAATATGTATAAAAGGTTTTGCCTATTATTACTCTGAGAAGACCTTGTTCCATTCTCAAAAGGATTTTGTCTGACCCTGAGAGCTTTACACTGATAATTGTGCAGATGTATTGCTATGCTTGTGCTAGGCTTTTCACAGAATGTTTATATTCATGATATATGTGAAAAGTGCTGAAAGTAAGTTCCATGTGAACAGTTGCTTGAGTGTCAGTTACTGCATGGAGACAGACCACATTAAATACACCATTCCAACAGAGCCAAGTTAAACACTTTGAGAAATTAGTGACAAACTCACTGATGGAGAACTCCTCCGAGGCGATCTCATGCGGAGACGCATGTATGTACATTTACATACTCAGAGAGAGAGAGAAGGGAAGACCAAAAATATATATGATACTCATGTTAGCCATATGGGACACATAACTGTAGTTTAGTTTAAAAGGGGTCAGGAACATTGTGGCAGGAACATGATTATAGTTATAAGAGCTGAAGTATGCACTGGTCAAACCTCTCAATTCATACAGTAGAGCCTTTTAGGTGTTAAGTACAGAGAGATTAAATCCCTCTTTGATGCACACATGCACTAATTCCTTCGAACAGCTCAGGCCAAAAGACCCACGTCATGTCTCACCTCAATACACCCATTCCATGTGCAAGATCACAAAAACACACATTTTCCCACAAGCAGTTCGAACAAGGTTGCCAATGACCTTTACAGATTAATGGCAAATTTAATTATATAATGCTCAGGAAGACAAGCCTCAGACTTCCTGTTAAGATACTTTCATAATGATCAGACCGTAATATGATGAAGATAAACTCCATTGAAACTCTGTGAGCTTTTGCCCAAGAACTAACTAGACCTGTAAAAACCCAAATGGTCTGTATTTTTTAAGAAGCCATCAAAGTTTTATAGCCAATTTGTGGTTCCACAGCAATGTGAAGAAACTCACACAGTGAGAAAACAATAGTCTGAACAACAAACAGGATGAGGACAGTATACATTTTTATTGTACATACAAAACAAAGAAGCAAGAAAAAATGTTACATTCTTATTTTTATCCCCCAAAAAATGGCCACAGACAATTAAGGAGGAGGAGGTTGTACGCAAATTAACACTTTCCTCCTGCCAGCTGTTAATACTGAATGTACTTCTGCTTCTGTCTGTAAGTGAATAGCCCATTTGCTTGCTTGTCATCTTACTGAAACTTTTATTATTTTTATCATGGTCATTACTACTATTTGTGTCTCGTTAAAGAGTAGGCATAATAGTGTGATAAGGCTTTAAAAAAAACACCAGATCAGAATAGCCCCATGTGTGTTCATGTAAAGGGGCTTGAATGTCACAGGGTTGCCATGACGATGAAGCAGGGACTGTGGTTTAATCTGAGTTTGGCGATCTACCTCATGTGGAGCTGTGACAGTCCAGCTGAGAGGGCACTCCCTCTCTCTTCCTCCCTTCTCTCTCTCACACACGCACAGAAATATACATAAGCTTCCATACAAACACTAGGTTGAAGCATAGCTCTCTCTGCTGGCCAGAGTATGTACGTAACAATCCAGAAAAAGCAGGATTAAAGTAGATTTTAAGACTTAGAAAGAAATTAGAAAAAGCATATTAAAAACAACAACAAAAAAAACACTCATATGAGGCTAATATCCTTTTTCCAGACCCCGTAACTAAAGCACCTACACACACACACAAACAACTTTGGCGATCCTCATGTATGATTGCAAAGCACATTTATTCTTAATTAAATGGTACTACAGTGAGCTGTTTCAGCTGTATTACAAAACTGTCTATTTACTACCAGTTCTTATGTCTGGTTAACACTGAATATTCAGAATATCAGTATCGATCCAGTCATTTTTCAGACTTTGCATTACAAACTATTCCTCAACAGCTACAGCAGAAATAAAAAGGTTTTCATGTAAAATACGAAGCCAAGATTAATTATGTAACAAACAGAATTGTTTCCCTAGGATCTTCTTGGTTTCACCTGACTGCTAAACTTATGACCTACAAAGAGCTTACAAAGCACATACTGGATCTCACTGTTGAAAAGCAATGAGCAGGAGAGGGGAATTTCTAAAGCATTAGATACACCATAGGATTCCAGGAAGGCATTCATCAACAAGTTTAAAAAAAAAATAGAGCACACTGTGACATTACCAAGAACAGGATGTTCATTCAAAGTTAAGAAAAGGACAAGATGAAAAATTATCACCATGTCTGCCAGGACACCTTGAGTGACATTAAAGGAGTTGCAGGAAGGTCTGGAACATACTGGTCACTACCTGCATGTGACAACTATGTCTGGGATAAAGGTGGGGAGACAAAATATTTTTCACCCGAAAAGACGAAAAGACGTCCAAGCCTGCATAGATTTTGGCAAACCATGTGGCACAATGTGACGTCTGATGAACATATAAAGTTTGGTGCATAATTCTAATGATTAAATGTTCAACAGCACTTGTCCCTTGGTTCAGACACCCCCAAGAATGTATTTTCCCACAAAAAATGCAAAGACCGTTTTCAGCATTCAGAACAATACCAAAGCAAAGCACAAATCGAAGTAAATGAAAGAATGTCTTCAAAAGAAGAAGATCTGTGTTTTGTAATGGCCCAGTTGTAAATCCTATAAAAACCCTGTGGAATGCCTTGGAGTGCTTTGGACAGAACATCCCCTCACCTTTCAATTTGATAGATCTGGTGCATGTAGCAAGGTAAAGTGGTATAAAATGTCAATCAGAATGTGCACAAGTTGACAGAGTCTCACCAGAAAACCATGTAGCACTACATTACAAGAATTAAAAAAGCAGGTTGTATTTCTTCCCTTTTTTCCCTAAAACATTTCTACTAGTTTTTCACTTAAATTCAATCGCATGCCTTATCTCATTTAAGGCAGTGATAGTGGTGTGTAGACATTATATCCACTGTATGCTATACACACATGGAGTAAAAACAATATACTGTAGAGAACTATGGGTGTCAATTTTAAACTATTGTCCTCATGCTCCTTATTAAAAAAAAAAGGATACAGTAGTATTTCTGAAACTGTAATTGTGCCACATATACATTTGCTTGACTGACAGACTCCAAGCCTGTATTCCTTTTACAACTGTGCCATTCTATTAATAACCCTTGACTGACATGGATAATTTTTCTAATGATTCATATTGTATTTCAAGCATTCTGGCAGAATTACATCAACTTCACTCCACTGTCAACATGCCATCACAACACACAAGACTTAGGATCAAGCACTAGCTGAAAAGAAAAAGAAGCCTTGAGCTGGCAGCAGCAATGTGCTGTATGTACAGTAAAATATATTGATAAACACAGTTGGTTGAAGCTGATAAGCAACTTTGTACCACATAGGAGTAACCTGAGCAGAAGTTGTGTCAAACGTTGGGTCTACTTTGCACACCATGGACCCCGGGTATCACACCGAGTAATTTTGGCATTAAACAATTCATTATGAATATGCTTTCTCTGAGATACTTGATACACACAACCCCTCAGACACAGATTATCATTCTGTCTAAACACCTACAGTATGATTCATACAACCAAGTGAGAAAGCCACCTCCAGAGTTAGGGCACAGACACAAGGCATATTGTACATTTAGGTACAGCCTAATTGATATAGCACTAATTGACAAGTATTTTGCTTTAAAAAAAACTTTAAAACCTCAATTGAAGTGACCAGTAGATTTTAAGCTTTGCTGAAAATGTCAAAATCAATCTCATAAAGTAAACGTTTAAAGTATTTAAAGAAATCAGAGTATCTCTCTTTTTTTATCTCATATGGCAGGGCCATATATATATAACATTGGACTAAATAAGATTTGTCGGATGGAAATTTCTTTCTGTGACTTGCAGTAGCGGGAACAACTGTATTATGGAAGATGGATTAAGATAAGATTATTATTGCCATTGTGAACAGCTATTGTCAAAGTGTAGCTCCAGAGTGGACCTGGGCCTTACGGCTTTAACTAATCCTCTTACATGCTTAGTGACACATAAACATCACTGAATAATGCGTCATTTTCATTGCGCATGTTTACAGAAAAAAAAAATGAGCTTCATAAAGTCATACATGTAGGAAATATTAATCTTGGAAATTCCTGATGTGTATTGTGACAAACAGCATAACGATTACAGAACATTCGGTTTATTAATGATTTGAGATCAAAATAATTAACGGTATTAAGTATTAAATCAGTATATCATGCAGTAAAGCTATCTTGTATTAAATACTACACTAAATTGTAGCTCATTTTTTACCTTACCTAGAGTTATGCCACTTGGAGATGATATTTTGTTAAATCCCACTATCTTAAGAGCACTGCAGTCAACTCTACTTTAATTTTCTATCTACATAATGTACATAATAAAGTAACAAAATATCACATTGAAACAACACTCTGTTACTAGCTAAGTATTAGAAGTAATAAAATACTTTCCAACCAAACAGCACACAAAGAATGACACTACTCTCATCCCAACTAAGTACTAAAAGTGATAATATGCTTCCCAAGCCCCACTTAGACCTCAGTTGAACTTAAAACTTTTGCAACCAAGGCAAAGGAAAAATGAAAGATCGAGCCCCCTTTAGCATCATTCTAAAGAGGGCAGATCCAGGACTGGTCAAACTCAGCTACTGACAGCAAAGCAGCAGCAGAAAAGCAGATTCAGAGCCCAGCGACCAAGAAAGGAAAGACCAGAGGCCATAAGTATACAAGGGGAGAGGTGAAACCTTGTAGAACTAGAAATTGAAAAAGAGATAGAGAGCGAGTAACAGAGAAGCATGAAAGCAGGTGCAGAATCTCTAGAGCAGTGATCAGGGCAGTACCCTTCATACAGAATTTTGATTCAACCCTAATCGAAATGCACAAGGTTACTAGATTGGCTGGATCAGATCTTTTAGATTAGGGCTGAGCTAAATTCTGTTGGACAGGAGCAGGAATGGTGATCATTGCTCTAGAGGAACTACAGTGGGCGAGAAACAAAGAGAAAGATCAGCATTTACCAGGTTCCCTGCAGCCATGGTAGACAGCAACCACTGTCTCCATTTGTCCTTGCCTGGATCGCTGCTCTCCTCCACACTTTTCTGAGGCTGGAACAGACAGAGCCCACGGATCACATACTAACAGGTAACAACACCAAAAACACTAGCGATTAGGAGCTCCAGCCAGACACCTCTACTGCTCATGGACAGAGAAGCTGCGCTCTCACCTCCTCTCCAATGCTTGCTCACCTTTCTCTACCTACCTACATCACACTGTCTCTCTCTATCTCTCCCTCTTTCCCATACCACTCCTTCTGCTGTGGCAGTACCAGGAGCAGTCCACCAACCTTTCATGTTATGGTGCCAAATGACTGCAGCCAGAGCAGTGCATCATGGGGGTTTTGCTGGCAGCTTGCAGTGTCTGGCACCAGCCCTCTACCACTAACTCTTCATTCTGATTACTTCAGAGAAAACATATACACTGCAAGTGCTGTACTCTTCAGTAACAGTCTGTACAAAGCAAAAGCAAGACAGCTATTGAAAGTCAGTTATAATTCAAAGGAACAACTAAAATTGTTTGGCAGATGTTTTTTTTTCCATAGTTTTAGGTCCTGAAGAAGAATCAAAAAAGAGAAAAGGAAATTATAGATTATTTCTGTAAAGATTTCAGCATTCTATACGAAAACTACCCACCTCACTTTTGTTCTTCTTTCTGTTTCTCCTCTTCTTCTGTTTCTTTTCAAGAAGTAATGTTTCATATTTAGGTCTGGGATGCTCCTGCAGATGAGAAATCAAACAATCATATTTAACTCATATTCTGTATGTGATTCATTGGCTTTGTTTGGAAGTCTTTTAAATCAATCAAATGGGTAAAATCCACTGCAAACCAAAGGAAACACACCAAACTTGGAGAACTTCGGGGGGAATGGGTTTACCAAAAAAAAAAAAAAAATCAAACCTTTGCTCGTTCCTGATTTAGGGAAGATTGCATTTTTAAAGTGAAAAGGGAAGTATTAGAATTAAATGATCAAATTCAAATTTGAATTTAAGACTAAATGGAAAAATTTAATCAGTAAACACTATAGCCATTATTATACTGTATCATGTACTGTAAACTAATATTTACTGTGAGTCTAAGACACACACCTCTTCTTCCTCCATTCCCGTCATGTTCCAGCTGTAGTTCAAACTGTTCTGCCTGCGTTTCCAGTGTTCGAGAAACATTACCGCTTTATGACGCGAAAAAGAGAAAGAGATATGAAAAGGGAGAGAAGGAAAAACACGAGATGAGATGACTAATCAAACATATTACATAACTCATACGAAAGAGAAGATTACATGGTAACATCGATTGTTTACATATTCTATTATTCTTGTACTGTCTGTATTAGCTCAGGCTGTATTAGCTCAGGCTGTATTAGCTCAGGCAAACTTTTCTAAACTAGATTTGTAATAATATCCGGGATGAGGTATCATCCTATTCACCTTGGCTCAAAAGTAAAGAAATGTTTACCATCAGTCTAAAAAACATGAGTGAATGTCAATGACATCATCTGCTGATATTCATTGGTGCAAGCCTGTACACAGTGATACAGGTGCATGAGTGTACACACATACACACGCACACACACACACACACACACACACACACACACACATACACACAAACAGAGTCCATCTGACCACCTCCCAAGCCCAATTCAGGGTAAGTGCTTGCATATGAGAAATAATGTGTTTGCCCTGTTGCCACAACAAGCAGCAATGAAAGACAAAGGGCCTTTACAAAAGCTGCACAAGAAAAGCTGATGATAGAGCCTTGAGCCCACGCAGGCACTGATAGACACAGGTAACACTATACCCAGACTGTTAATCTCCCACACATACTGTACACACACAAGTTTTTTTTTTCGATCTCCATCTCCATAGAGACACACCAACAGATCTGCTTACTACCACAGCCTTTCACCTGAGTCTTACATTCATCAGAGCAAGGGAATGCTAAGGCAGCGCACAAAAAAATGGACCTATGTTATGTTTGGCCTTACCTTAAAATACAAATATTAGAAAAAGGGATAGAAGAAGAAAGTTAAGATGTGGAAGAAGAGGATGATGCCTACCCCAGAGGGACATGAAGATGGCAAAGAAGACCGTGGCTGGGTTGTCAAAGAGGTGGCTGGCTCGGGCAGTGCCACACGCTGTGCTCAGTTGCCAAAATTCACAGGCAGTGTCACAAAGAGGGCACATAGTGAAGTTCTGTTTTTCATCACACATCTCCAGACTGGAAAAACAAATCAGACAATGGATATATCAGTCCAAATGCACCTACTTGAGTTCTACACTGTCTTCAATGGTGACATGATTGAGTGGATCATATGAGATCACTATCTTCATCATAAATAAAACTCACATTCTTTTCAAAATTTACATTTTCTGTTAAAAACATTCCACACAAATATGTAATGTCTAAGAATTATATCTGATGTACTAAGATGTACTAAAGACCAACGATGTAAATAAATTTGGTTTTTGCTCCTTTACACTTATATCTGCTTGATACACTGCAAGTGACACAAGCAACTTTTCTGCTCCATAATTCTACAATTGACAAAAACCTAGGGTTAAAATTAGCAGGCCTGAACTCTGAATAACCCTCTCACCCAAATACGTCAAGCCTGATACCTGTTGGCCACAGACTGTCCCATACCTAGGAATATTTGAGTCGATGGTGAAACAGCCATAGAGGAACACAATGATGCCTACAACAGACGCCAAGGCCAACAGCTGAGTATAAACGCCAAGCCAGGCAAAGTAGAGGCCTATCTTCTCCCCAAAGTATTTCCTGAGGGCAAAAGAAGAAGTAAGTAGGCCAAAAGTGTGGACCATGGTCATGAATATAAGCAGCAAAAGGCAGTCATAATATCAAGTGAAGAGCAATACGCATAAGTTATACTATATAAAAATATACATGTACCTGATAAGATCTACAGGCTGATATTTATAAAATGCTCCATATCTGGCCCATTCATCATGTAACAGCTGAAACAATTAAAAGAATTCAGAATTTATGAATATAAATCACACCATGATTGATTAGTTTATACAGTAAAATTGCTACTCACTTGTCTCTCATTCTTCTCTTCTCCTTGCCTAGAGTCGTGGAAGTCTCCCTGCAGGCATGCGATTATAAAAGCATCACATGAATAACACTGAATATATTAAAAGCAGAATATCATTATGCTTCATTTAATAATAACTAAATGGGTCAGATATACAGTACACAAAGAGTTTTTTTTTTAATCATAGAATTAACTTACATCATGTAGAGGGAAAGCAGAGTCATATACTCCTTTAGCTATTAATGTAGTGATACCTGTAGGCAAGGAGAAAAATCAACTATATTATCACACACTACCTCAGGGGCAATCATCTTACTGTCATGACAGGACATTGTGCCCTGCTTCATGTAGATGCAGCACATTAGCATTTCAAAATGGAAGGGGGCTGACATATAGAACACAAGCTTTAATCAAAGTAATTAATCAGTCCTCAGAGGAACAACATGTACACTCTCACTATTAGCCTTCAATTATGAAGATGGCTCCCTAGCAACAAGCTAGAGGGACCACCACTCCCCCCATGGACCTTGCTTCACTGTCCCAGTTTAGACAGTAGATGAGACAGAGGAGAAGCAAGTAAGAGACCCTAAACCCAAACCCTTCTGTTAGCTAGCCTCAATTCCATTGTAGCTGGTGGCAATGTCCGTCTGGCGAGCGGACCGATCCAGGAGAGCATATGGATTCCTCTCCAGCACCTGCTCTGCCAGCTCTGCGCTAACTGCAACTCTTATGTCAGGCCTAGATTTTCTAAGCAACCCCTCCAACAATATGCCACGACTGGTTATGGCTTTACTGAATTACTAACCCATGGTTTGGCAGGTCCGTGTGCAGGCAGTGCGTCTAAGGATTTCATACACCTGGGAGGAAGGGAGAGAGTGAGAGTGAGAGAGCAAGAGAGAGAAGGGGAGAGACAAACAAGCAATTTGTTCCTGAAAACTCCATAGGGGAATTGTCTCCTAGTAATATGTCCACAGGGAACATGGCCACCTCAGACTTCTGGTAAATAACCACATTATTCTAACAGCTCCACATAACAATCAGGACAGCTAACTACAGCCATTCCATTAAAATAAGACAAGAAAACCTTTTCAGCCACAGGAAAACAGGACTCACAATTCGACTCCTTGTGGCATTGTCAAAGAAGGTGTCCTTGCACTCGATGTTGTATCTGAAACAAAACAAGTATAATGACGTGGAATAAGACAGGTGTGGGTAAAGGGATGAGTCAGGGTTTATGTTTTTGAGATGCTATGGTGCCTTTGGCACATGGAGAAATCTTAGTAAATACCGCTCTGCCTCAACAACACCCCCCCACCCCACCACCACCAATTATCCCCAAAGGTTTCTCACAGGTGGAGCTTGTCCCGGGAGAAGCTGTGAGAGAGGAACTTCGTGCGGCTCTGCTGCTGCAGATGAGGGATGTTGGGTTGGAATGGCTGGTTCAACTTCCTCCACACTGTGCTCATAGTTGCTGATAGACCTTTTTCTTCTTTCAGCTCATAGCTCTGGGCGATATGTGCAATAAAACAACATGATATGATGGAAAATTAATCTACAGTCATTAACTTGAGTCTTTATCTACTGAAAAAGGTCAAACAAGTCCCCTTCACAAACTTGTCCCCTTCCCCTTCACATAACCACAGAAAAGTACATGTCTACAGAGTTCTTGGCTCTAGTACAATCATCAACGTAGTCTGAAGATTTTTGGACAATATGGTCCAGACTCTAGTTTGGCATTAAGGAAAGCTCTGTGTAGGTGGATAGATCCAGAACTAGTGATTAGAAATTACACACCTTTTTGGTAGGCACCTTGATCTTGAGAAACTCTGCCTCTCTGCTTAGTACTGGCCAAGGGGCATGTAGCCGGACAAATCCCTGCCCATAGACCTTATGCTGAGGGAGAAACACATAGAGTAAGCTTCAGGAAAGTTGCATTTGTTATCAATCTCAAGTCAAATAATCAAGTCTACTATACTGTATTTTCATTCATTCATCTTTTATACCACCATTCTGTATACAGGGTCGCAGGGGCCTGAAGCCTATCCCAGGAGATTAGTGCATGAAGCGGTGTATACCCCAGGCAAGGTGCCAATACATCACAGGGCACACAACGGGCGATGTGGGAACGGCAATTAACCTAACCTGCATGTCTTTCAAATGTGGGAGAATACCCAGAATACCCAGAGGGAGAATACCCAGAATACCCATCACAGGGAGAACATGCAAACTCCACACACACAGACTCAAGGCAGGAATCAAACCTTCGACCCTCACGGTGCGAGGTCACAGTGCTAACCACTATGCCACAGTGCTGCTAAGTCAACAATAAACAACCTAAACTTTAATACTCTTTGTTTTACCCCATCATATACTGAAATGTGTTTTTCTTAAAAAAGAAAACAGCAGAATGCCTCGGTAAAAAATAACACAGAAATGTTTTAACACCACTAACATTATTTTTTTGAATATTGGTTATTATTTTTTTCCTTTCATTTACTTTTTTAACCCTATCCCTTCCTTGACACAGACACTGCTAATATATCCCTTTGTACCACTGGTCATGCTCCACTGTCAGACACACTTCTTTGTTTTAGATCTTGATCAACTGTGTCCTCTGGTAAACCTTATGCTAGCTGGTATTACCTGGTCCCAGCTGTCTTTGCAATGCTGGGCAGTGCTTTGGTTGGGTGCACTTTAGGTTTTCCCCAGGGGATTAATTATGTGTTAAAAAATATTTTGCATGTACATCACAGTTACAAATGGAGGTAACAGGTCACTTTATCAAACATTTCCTTATTGAGGCTCAGTGAAACATTTATAACAAACTTCACCTTTGAGTTTGGTCACAAACAGTGTGTGTGGGGGGCTGGTGGGGGTGTAACAGGACCCTCTTCTATACACAGATGCTGGTAACTCTATCGGTCTGGTAATACCCAGCTATGGCATCATGAGCAATAAATAAGCGGTTGTTCAGGGAGAAAGAAGAACAGGTGACCCTAGCACTCCCATTTTTATTCTGTCCCCACGATACACACACCACACGAACGTGAGATAAAAATAACATGTGGATCTGAGAAGGTTAATTAGGATAAGATATTCCAATTAGTACTTCATCTCAGCAGGGTAAGGCAATTAGGTCGATTTTAGCCTGGGCTGAGGGGGAGCCTTCGTTACAGAAACCGGCTGTGGCTGACATTTAAGGGGCTTCCGAAGACTCAAAAGTGGAAGTGTCTCCACATGATAGGGTGAATCCTGTCTTTGACATTTGGAATAATTAAGCAGAAATAAAGGGCAGTCAGTGAAATTTTAAGAACAGGACAAAACTAACATGTGATACAAAAACTTATTCTAATGATGATGATTAAAATAATGATGATGATAATGGTCATAAAAATAGACCTGTTACGATGCTCTGATGAAATTGATGAGGTCCAATGTCTTGACACTCAGGCGAAAGGAGAAGTTCGCTGTTCAGATTGCAGTCATTACATGAAGTGAATAATTTACAGGCTGCAGCCTCAGGTACTTAGCAGTAGTTATATAATATTTAAATGTATCACCACCCTTTAGAGTTAGTTACACCAAGGGCCTCAGGTTTTAAATATGTTAAAAACAAACAAAGGAGCCACTGATACACTCTGATGCACTGAAATGTATTAGCCAACAAGCAACAAATCCAAGAGAAACAAGAAAAAGGAGAATAAATCCGGGAATCAGAAGGAATAGAAATAACTGGTCCATATGAAAATCATATAGGAAGATGTTACTCTATTTTCATAATTCTACTCTATTTCAGAATAGAATCTCTCTGGTTGTCACTATGGTTACAGGCATTATAGACTAACCCTAGCTCAAGATGAGTGCTGAGTCTGACCATTACCCAAATGGTGCCCTAAATCCTGCAATCCTCCTCCGAGTCTGCACTTTGAAAATATCTCTTTCAAAAGTCTGTCAGTGTCATTGAATAATAAAATGCAGATCAAACAGTCCACAGTTCAACTTTTCTTGCCACAGCCATCAATTATAATGGCTTGTATTAACATTTATGATCATGGAGCTTGATCTAAACTAGCATAATAAGCTAGATATACTTTAATTAACTTACTAGCTAAAAATTAGCACTTCCATTTTAATTGATATTAAGCCTACAGTTTGCTGCAGAGCAAAAACTGCAGAACTGACAGTGTCTTACATTTTCACATGTACTTAGTTTAGCATTTTTATAGTCTTGTCAATCATGAACAGCCACTAAGGAAAAAAACATTGCACATTTTACATGAGTAATAATTTTGCTTATGCTTATGATTATCCATATGGTTTTTTTTTTAACCGAGAATATCATTAAGACACTACACAACGCAATAGATTTCTTCTATTCTGCTGTAACAATGCCAGTAGCAGGTTGCTCTAAAGTGAATTGATGTTTTTTTTTTCACATCCCTTTCCAAGTTATCCAGATGGTGTTAAAGTAAAGGATACAGGCAGTAGTATTTTGTAGTTCTTACAAAAAAAAGAAAAAGAAAAAGCTGAAAGTGGGAAAGTGGAGATACTAGACAATTCTTAGCTTTTCAGTGGCTCAAAGCTCTGGAGGACTGGGTAATATTCATATTGGGGGATTTAAAAAATATATAACAGTTCTTACTGAAAGACACAAAATGGCAGAAAGGCAAGGTTTTCATAAAAAATAAAATACATTAATTTCTAATAAATAAATAAATACATAAATAAATAAATACTGTGGAAGCATGTTCACTACACTTTTGTTCTAAAATTTATTACCTATCAATTAGCTATGCTGTATTACATAGATTATAATGTTAGTAAGTAAATTAAAAAGGTCTGCATAATACTGAGATTTGAGAATTGGCAATTAATTGTGAGAGGTGCAGTGCAGTGTGCTTGCTTTAGACAAGACAGATATTGTATGCTTTTAAAATCATTTTTGACTAAGGGCATTGGCAAGGTGACCCAAATCCAACGCTATAAAGAATTAGGTGTAAATGAAATAAGTGTCTAGCTGTTAAACAAGATCTATGTCTTTTGAACTACAAAATGTCTTTCACTTACACATTTAAGTGTGATGTTGGTTTTGGGCAGCACAATTATTTATGAGCTTAGCTAAAGTAATCTAATTAGCAACCATTTGTTGTTTGCGCATTACAGTGATTCTTTACCTTCTTCTTTAACTCATTTTACGTCTATTAAAGTATATTTAGTATGTGAACAATTAGTGCTCAAATACTGTCAAATCCTTTCAAAGATGTATACACTTAAATTAAGATCAAAGTGCAAAATTATAACATTCTTGAAGTGCTTCCCAATCTAATGCCTAAATTGTATGTTTAAATTCAGAAATAAAAAGCGGTATGTCCATCTAATACTCATTTTAAGATATCAAAGCCTAATATTATTAGCGCATATATATTAAACACTGCCTTTTTTAAATTACTTGCAACGTATTCAACTCCACCATAAATTCAGCTGATAATTTCAGTCTTAAAAGAAGCATTGTCTATCCAGGAATACAATGCAATATTAATTAGGTGAGTAACCATGAGTAAGCTGCATGCAAATATTAGAACTGTAAGCAATCACTCATTCCTATAATAATCATATATTGTGTATAGCTCACACCAGGTTCCTGTTTAACAACTAAAGCTGCTTTTGATCTGCTTTTGTTCATGGTGAGTTTTAAAAATACCTTTGTAATCTATTCAAGATTTGTCATATTAAGCATTTATCCAGAATAAACATGCACATGACTGACAGTAATAATTCATCCTATATGATTGCTAATAAAATCATCTATAATAACCAGGTTTTACATGAAAAAATGCTGCTCTTTTGGCCTCTGAAAATGTTATGGTTCGAAAATAAACAGTTTCTGTGGAAAACCTGGCATGAGTCCCGGTGCGATTAGAAGACACAGCCAAAAGGAGTAGCCCAAACCAAACACCCACACATGCAGAAATTCCACTCTGGTATATTTTGTAAAGCAGTAGTTCTAGAAGAGCTGATATAAAATGAAATCTGTCAATATTACTTGCTGATAAAATAAAATAGCCTTGACAAATCTGCAAAATATGCACACTTCTTTAACGAAATTCTCTGGCCAGAGCATAGTGACAGAAAAAACATCCTTCACTAAGGCATCATGAAAACCATTCCATTTGAAATGATTCACAGCTTTCAATGCTGACTAAAAGCATTCCATTTACACCACCTTAATATTCAACTTCAAACCTTTGCTCAAAAACCCACATCAACTCTTGCTTTCTGGGGGGTGCGTTTTGTAACATTTGGCTGAACTCTGGTTTGTCACCATAACACAGTGAGTCAACAGAAACTGTCCTATTACTCAGGAGAGTTCAGGTGTGATGCAGCGAATTAACCTTCACCCACCTCGTTATCACGCTCGATGTGCAATCCTGCTTCTCTCAGGTGGGTCTCAAACTCATCTCGGATCCTGAATTTCTCACCCTCGGCTGGATCCGTTGGTCCCATGTCCACCACAACCTCAGCATTGTCCTCCTTCACCGCTTCAGCCTCTTTGCTCCCTGCTCGTGGAAAGCTGCCGTTGGAGATGACCGAGAGCCGGTGCTGTCCAGGAGAGTCATGGACCACTGGCGTTACCCGGTACACCAGCACATAGTCCACCTTCCTGTTCCCATCAGCGAAGTACAGCCCTTTGCCCGGTTCGTGCCCCATACCGTCCAAAAAGTTATTGACCACCTGAAGCGGGTGACAAAAGCATAAATGAGCAGAAGCATTCGTGCCCAGTGCATATCAAATTCACATCAGAGGGAAGCTGGGAGGGTGGGGTGAGGGGGTGCATACTGATGATAGGCATGGATGTAGGTCAGTCTATTGCTATTTCTAATTTAGCTGCTCTCAATAGACTCAGATACACCCTGGTAGACGAGGAGAGCAGCACTGGATGGGGACACCTTCCATTCAAGGTTGTACGCGTTAAAAGTCATTCAATAACCTACTAACAGGCAAACTGAGCCAACATGTTGAGTTAGTTAGTAAAGAAAGAGTACTTACGGGCAGCTTGTCAGAGTGTAACATGTTGTTTGTGCTCTTAATAGAAACCAAAGCGCAGGAAATACACAGCGAACTGAATCGCTCTCCGCGTCTCCTTCTTCTGCTTCTTCTAATTCCACGCGCCGCACAAACGCCTACTTTACTCAGAACATGTCCACACCCTAATCACTCCGAAAAGACACGCCACTTCAGCATCCTCACCCGTCGTCAAATCACATTATTTATTCTGCACAAGAGAAACCCTCCCGCCAGTACAGTTTTGGTGCTGCTCGCTACTGACGAGGCTGACTAGGAAGCGCGAGGCGAGGCTCTCGCGCAACTACCGCATCTCCATAGAAACTTGTGATTCGTCACTCTCTGCATTCTACAGTAGAAACACCTGTGCATCTTTAGCCTCAGGACCAGATTAGGACGTTTCCCGAAACACTGATCTGTTTAAATCACACACATATCTGCAATAGTGCATTTGTGATGACAAATAGAATTGGGCAAACTTATTTGGAGCTGGAATATACAGTAAACTGCCAGTAGCTGGAAAGGGTGCATGGAATCTGGCAACCAAATAGATATAAATCACAACTCATTATAAAGTTAGCCTGAAAGGTTGTGCTTGTTACTGAGCTCTAATTTATTTGTCTTAAATTAGCTGAGTGTTGTCTAAACCATAATAACTTTTTTTTTTTTGAGTATAGTATTTATATTTGATAAATAAAAAAAAGAATATAATAACAATAATATCATTTCAGCAAGAAGCAAGTGAATGTAGCTCACCGAATGTGAACTCTCCTCCATGTATCCAAACGCATCAAGCCCCATTCCAGAAACTTCTCTGGCAATGCTGTACAGTCTGTCGCTGTGGATGGAACTGCATTCACTCCTTGCCACATTTCTCTTCAGTTGATTCATGACATTGCTCGTTTCTATACCGCAGGAAAAAAAAAATGCTTAAATCAATCATTTATAAGTGACAACTTTCCAAAAGATGGTTTTGCTCAAGAGTGAGCACTCAGTTATTGCGCTTTAGCTTCAGGACCATGGATAGATACTCTAAAAAGAGGATCAGTAAACTGGAAAACTTTCGCAGAAGAAAAATAACACAAAAAATGTTTATCAATGAGAAAAAAGGAGGCAGAAAAAAAGAAACATTTAGCAATATTTGTGAAAAGCAAGTACCAAATATTCAAATATGTTAATTCTATTGCCTAATGATAACGTTTTCGCATACAGAACATTAATACGAGAACTTTTATTTTTATATCATGTTGTGGCACTAAAACCTGTCGTTAATTGTTAAAATGGTTTGCAGTAGAGCCTAAAAATTATATGAAATGCCAGATAAGAAAACAGCTCGTCATCTTCACAGAAAAGAAGACTTCTCTGCCAATTACATAAACATCATTAAAACTGTAAAAAAAAAAAATTTATGTCATCAGAATGTTATCAATTTAAAATGATAAACTTCTATTACTAGTTGAAGGAAAAAAGCCAACAAAGAAAGAGCAAACAGATTACCAGAAAATTATCCAAAACTCTACACCTCATTTGTGAATGGTACTCATGCCATGCTTCAGGTGATAGTTGCTTTAAGTCTCTATCATTTTCATTTGTGTAATACAGAAAATGAATTTATATGTAATAATTATTAGAACAGAACATGCCTTCAAAGTATTGCATGTGTAACCAAATGCCTAGACATATTACTCATAAAACCTGCTTATTCATTGTTTATTTATTATTAAAGCAATAGGACTGAGGACTATGGATTCTGCATTTACCTTAACCAGCCTGACAGGTCAAGAGAATTATGTAAATTATCTCGTTAAAATGGCTCCTGTCAAGGGGTGGGATATAGACAGTAAGTGAACAGTTGTTTTTCAAAAGTGATGTATTAAATGTGCAAGACTAAGAATCTGAGTCATTATGACAAGGGCCAGACTGTGATGGTTAGCGCATGTCCAAAATGGCAGGTTTTGAGGGGTGTTACCAGTATGCATTGGTTAGTACCTACTAAAATTGGTCCTAGAAACTTTCTTTGATTGCTGATTGTGTTCATTGGTGTTAAAGGCCCATTTATATTTAAGACTAGCCCTTTTAGAAGCTCCAGAGTATATCACAGAAAGGTTACAATACACAACTTGCTGTGTCTGTGGCTATGTAGCTGTAAACAGGTCAGAACAACCATGCTGGCCCCTGTCTACTGCTGAAAGTGTCTAAAATGCGCAAATGACCAAAAAAAAAACATGTATCATTGGAAGAAGGTGGCCTGATAAGTCACATTTTATTTTAATTCATGTACACAATGGATGGCTGAGTGTGTATGCATCATGTACCCGGGAAAGAAATGGCATCAAGATGCCCTACGGGAAGAAGGCGAATTTGGCGAGGCAGTGTAATGATCTGGGCACTGTTTTGCTGGGAACTCTTCTCTCTGATGACATATTCCACCACATTAACATTGTTGCAAACAAAGAGCAGCCCTTCATGGCAGTGGTAGTTTAAAATAGCTATGGTATCTTTCCCACTGCAAAAACTGACTGGGAATGCTTTGAGGAACATGCCAAAGAGTTTGAGGTGTTGACTTGGTCTCCAAGTTCCATAGATCCCAATCCAATCTTGCAGGTGTGGAACCTGCTAGACAAACAAATCCACAGAGGCCCTCACAACTTATGGGACTCAAAGGATCTGCTCTAATGCTCTAAGAAACACAGCATACCTTCAGGGGTCTTGTGGAATCTATGCTTTGATAGGTCAGGACTGTTTTGGTGGCACAAGAGGGACCAATACAATATCAGACAGGGGGTTTTAATGCTATGGCCAAGATAAGATATTTAAGTGTACTTAATATATAATAAATCTGCTCAATTGTATCCTTTGTAATTCATCATCTGTAACAGAATCTTTTGTTATTGACCCCGAAGTGGGCTACTTTATCACTGCTACCAGTTTAATTTGGGGAAAACTACAGCAAAAGATCACATTTACACTTATACGCTATTTTTAAGTTTTATCTAAATTTTAAGCCTTTAAACTATACTTTATTTGAAAAACATTTGCTATTCATTCCATGTTTCTTTTATAACACGTTAATTTCATTAGCAAATAAACTGCAAATTTAAAATCTGTGTGAATTTCAAGTAAAAACTGAAACTAAAACACAGACTATACTGGAAGAAAAGAAACTCATATTATTTTAAATATGTTTTATCCAAAAGTATGCTGTATGTATCTCTGCATACCTCCAATTAACATTTACTGTTTTTAAACATTCTCATGCAAGTATTAAATAAAGTGGATTTTCAGATGCCCAACCACAACCACACAAGTATTTTTTTATTTAATTCCATCACTGCCTAGCATAAACAAATAGAGCCACTATAACATGACCAAACTATGTCTACTCAATAATTGTTTAACAGGACTGACATGCACTTACCATCCTGTGTCAGTGATCCTGGACTGTTCATAGCCATTTTGAGGGTCTGGGGTCTCTTGGCTACTGTCAGAGTGCAAAATCCGCTCTCGGCTTTGTCCAGGCTTAAATCACAGACGGTTGGAGCAGTTAATACCATGCCTGCTTGAGAGGAGACTTATGGCTATGCCAAACCTGAACTAATTGCCAGAAATTGTTGTCTTGGTTTAGTAACAGTTGAACAGAGTTCATGACAAATTCCAGACTCAAACCTTCGCTAATTGATTAGCTGCAAAAAAATCATTCTGAAAAGCTCTGAAGTAAGATTCCTTTCAAAATTAATATTCAATAGTTAAAACACATAATCTCTTTAATATAAGACTTAAAGCAAGAACCTCTCATCTCCTGGTGCTGTATGATGTGGGATAGTGTCTTATTACACTCCTCACCTGTTAAATATCTCTGCAATTAAATATTAAGGCAGTCTGTACCTGCTTTTCGTGGAACCCTTATCCCAACTTCAAGGAAATAAACAATGTCACAGACTGTATTAGGTCTAATTAGGCTCTTTGACTGACATATGCGCACTGAGGTTTTATTAGTCAGCATAGCTAATTAGTCAGCACTGCATGATACTACTACACTTTAGCAATATTAGAAAGCCTGTGAAACAGGAGTAGCTCATCAGAATACTTCATCACAGGGTTGTATAACAAGGTAAGCTTTTTGCACTGAACAAAGTTGCGTTAAATATATTATAATGTATTAAATAAACACGCACAAACACACACACACACACACACACACACACACACACACACACACACACACACACAAATATATATATATTTTTTATTGTCCCTAATACCTTCCCATGTAAATGTCTCAACTTGTCTTCAACATCCACATGCTTCATGTAAAGACCTATATAATTAATTTTGATTTTCTTTGTAATTATTTTTACACTTAAATCTAACATCTAGTCATCAAAATCAGTAGTAAATATTGGCAGGTATGAAATTATAATATACACTTTCCAAGGTTCTACAAATAGATTTATTCTTAAATAAGCTCACCCCCACAGCTTGGCAGATGCTCTTGATTCAGTTGATTTCTCTTTGGAAACAAGAAAGCTAGAAAATGTCACGTCTAAAGAAAGACCTCTTCTAAAGACAGATCCTGAGCATTCTATTCATTTTTATACTAGGTTTACATTTCAAAATGGTGGACTTCATGACAGGAGCTGTTAAGTAGTGGGGTTTAAATTACAAAAAGGGGTTCATGTCCATTGCTATGTAAACCAGGCTGTTTGAGCAGCAACAAACTATGTGATCATAAATGAAAGGCACAAAGAACAAAACTAATACTAGCTCAGCTGTGTATACACTATTAGCTATATTACATAGCCTACTGTGAAAAAAACGTTTAATTATCTCTGCTGTCTGGACCTAATCCTAGATGCTCAAGACAGTTTAGCCCAAATTACTGCAATTCTAAATATAAACATTATTAAATATTATTACATGTATAACAGCTTTAAGTCAGTAGAGTTTTCTTTACATTTTGGTATTCTGAATTTAATTTTCCAGAGAAAAGTACTATGGAGAAAAGGGGGAACTTTGGCTCCCTCATGGGGTAGAATAAGGAACTGTATTATTACTATTATTATTTGATGGCTCTTGTGGTCTGAAGGCACTAACTGCCCACATGCAACACTTATAATTACTAAATTGCCCTGGTCAGAAGTATATAATGTTTTTCAGGTACTTAATTGGGAAATTAGAGAACACTTTTCCAGTTTGTGATTTTGCATTTTAAAGTTAGATGTCAGGATATATTTTCTGGGGTGTCACATATAGAGACTTATCAGTTTTTGATTGGTTTTCCTGTTCCGGAAGAACCTATACAGTATTTCCTTTGTCTCTTCTATGTGGACTTATAAGGCCTCTCATAACAATATGATTGGTACAGTCACTTGTTTTTGTTCTTTTCTAAGCTGCTACGTTCTAACGCTTTCACAGAATTTAAGATGGTACGTTGCTGCTAATCATCAGCCCTTTATTAAAAAAGAGGGGCACTACCTTTTACACATGACTGTACATGTTACATACCTGTTATTTCAATTATTTTTTAACAAAAGTTGTATTATTAGGATGAAAATGTTTGTTTTTCTCAATTAAATGTACTTAAGAGTTTTAGTAAGAGGTTAGCATTGTCGCCTTCCACCTCCAGGTTCGATTCCCACCTCTGGTCTGTGTGCATGGAGTTTGCATGTTCTTCCCATGCTTTATGGGTTCCCTACGGGTGTTCCGTTTTTCTCCCACAGTCCAAAGACATCCGAATTGGGCTAATTGGCGTGCCCAAACTGCCCCTAGTGTGTAAATGAGTGCGTGAGTGTGTGTATGAGTGTGCCCTGTGATGGATTAGCACCCCGTCCAGGGTGTACCCTGCCTCGTGGGAGTCTCCTGGGAGAGACTCCAGGTCCCCTGTGACCCTGTATATAGAATAAAGCGGTAGAGAAGATGAGTGAGACGATGAGTGATTGATCTGCAGCCCTCTGGTGAAACGTTATAGTACTACAGGGAGCCATTTGTTTGTTTGTCTGTTAATTGATGGCAACAGTGTGTTTATGATTGGTTTTGCTGTACTCTTGTTTTTTTGGGGGGGGGGGTTTGTATTTAAAATTTTATGATATTTCAAAAATGTATTAAACTAATAATTTAATACATTTCACACTGACCTTTGTTAACACACACACAAAATATTTGAGTAATTTGATGAATTTGTTTGGCATCTGAAATTAAGATAATAGGTAATCCTAGCTTTAGCATTTTTTTTTTTTGTAGAGCTAGTGTCCCAAATAACTGAAGTGGTTACCTCATTTGCAAGGACATGTACCCCTTAGGATTAGAGAAAATGTTGAATTCTGTCATATTATAGCACTGGACATCACCCAGATATGTTATGTAAAGTCAGTAGTGCTTTACTGAAAGTGCCTACCTTACCTAGAGCATGTCCTATACCTGGGAGACTTTGTAAGCTTGGTAAGAATTGACCTAAAGCAACCATGTGCAATAAGACTTTTTAAAATGTATACATGGCTAGAGGAGGAAGAAGATCTGCTGGGATCTCTGGAGGATAAAAACCTAAGATTTATGCCAAAAAGCAGAACAATGATCATGAACAAGATGATGTCAGCCAGGGTTTAAATAATTATCTCTAACAGTGGACTTATCTTGGAAAAGTGGAGTGCTGGTGAGGAACCCAGATGCTTTATGTCCTATATAGAGAAGACTATCAGAGTATAATAATAATGTACATTTTCTACAAAGACGAAAGATTATTTATGGTGACAAAGCTGCAGCTCATATGTATCACAAAACAATAATGCTGCCAGAGCAAATAGGCAGATGATGCTGATTACCCACAGACCAAAATGCCCAGGCCATCCCAGTTCCTTGACAGAATAAAGAACCTTAATAGTACGTATGGCCGAACATGTTGCTGACAGTTTCTCATTATCTGGACCCCAGTTTGTCACCTGGGATAATGTGGATAACACCAGCATAGGTGACCCTGTGGACAAAGGAAGCACGTCGGCATAAAAGCACATTGTTGTGCAGCAGGGGAAGGACTAGACACAATCAAGCCACACTGGCAAGACTACTGTAGTCTGGCACTGTACTTCTATAGTTAAGGGAGGGCACCAAAAAGACTACAGTGTGCAGCAAGAGCAATGGCAGATGAACAACAAAGAACCATTTATGCCTAATTCATGTAAACCACCTAATTTAATTTTTGTTATAGAAAGCCAGTGTCTGTCCAAGCTTCACACACATACAGTACACTGGCTGGGTAGCTAGCTGTCTGTTAAATTTAAATTAAACAACTGTTGGAATATAAGGGCTATGTTTTTTGCCTGTCACACAAGTCCTCTAGTATATTTTAAATATAAAAATTAACAATATTTGCTGCTATTTAATTTATGATATTATGTGGCTCATGGAACCAAAAAAATTTGAATTCTTCATTGTCCAATATCTGTTTTGTGGACAACCAGGTGAGCCATGCTTTGAATAGGAGTTCTGGGCTTAAAGCACATAAATTATAGCATACAAGTTAAAGCATCACTTCGTGGAGGCCCACTGTCATCAGTTACTTTTTGTGGACAGGTACAGCATTATTTCTCTGGTGAAAACCTATGACAATCTGCCATCTGCCTGAGCAAATTTATTAAACAGCTCTTTCCTTTATGCTCTTCTTGTGCCATTGTTTTATAGCAGAATTTAAAAATCACACTTTAAATGTATCTTTAGATTATCACCCATATTTTTCTTTTGCCACAGTTTTCATAAGAATCCTAGCAAACTTTCAAGATTACTTCAACATCAAAAGTTTATTTATTAATCTAGCTGCACAAACAGTCAGGATTTAGTTTAAACCCTTTTTTGATCCTGACTTAAGTATCTGGTAAACTACTATTATTTACTTTAAGCTCAGCTTCAATAATGATGATAATGATATATTTTTGAATAAAAGGAGCCATAATACAGGAGTCTTCGAGACATTTGATATTTCTCTGTGTGCCATTGAATTTTTTGGGGTTGAATTCCAAAACATCTGCCTACCCTTTATATAACCCCCTACATATTTAACAAACTAGCTTCTTGGCTCTATTCTGAACTTTGATAAGACTTAATGAGAATTTGAATAATCAGTACATATTATTGTATTTGCTTGTTGTATTTACCCCTTGAATGTTTCCACATTTTTTCAACATAAAATATCCCATACTGTTGACATTTATATTCACTGACTAAAATAAAAAGATACGTGGCAAGCAAGCAAAGTATTATTTAAAGGCATCAGCTGGTCAGCTATTTGCTTGAATTGTATTTTGTCTTTTGTGTGTGCTTCTGGATCAGAGCTTCTGCCAACATGAGCCTTAATGTGTAACAATTCCTTACTGCCACCATCTACTGATTTTAACCCTCTGACATCTATTGTGTTCTGGTTGTGAAGAATGACATGCAGCACTGACGGGAATGGGTGATTGGTGAGTGGGTGAGAGAGAGCGGTGCCTTGTCTGTGACAATGGACTCTATTATTTTGTACAAAACACTCCCTTCGCCAAGGCACAATTGTCATCCCTACCGTCCTTCTGTTTGTACCATCCCGAAACTAGTAGAAAAAGCCATAAACATTACAGTGTCATGCAAAGATGAGTAAGGCAACTGCATATTAACCATTAGCACTAAAAGTATCTGCACAATACCTCAAATTTTGAAACTCAAACCCTTGATTAAATTAAATTCCTTTTTTAGCCTTAGGGTTACTCAATTACATTCCAAATTTCTGAGTGTGTAGTTTGTTTGTGTGTCATAGTGCGTGAACTCAGTTTGTGTCCCGTTATAT
>JAOVVA010000016.1:8298115-8325364 GCA_028565275.1 Leiocassis micropogon
CATGCTGTGCTACTTTAAGCAACATGCATTTGGGAGGGGGAGGCATCTGTAATAAATAATAATAATAATAATAATAAAAAATGAATAAAATTACAACATATTGTATTTAAACCACATGGTCAAAACTATTGGAGAAGTACTTGGAACATTACTTCAATATCATGCTCTGACAGAACAGTAAAAGTCTCCCTTCTGTCCATGTTTTTCTTTATCTGTAGTTTTTCAGTTTCCTGCTCATCATTTTTGCAGCAGAAGTGGCGGCAGGAATCTGGGGGCTCTCCAATAAAGATAAGGTTTGTGAAGCATAAAACAGGCTTAAAAATAATTATTTTATTTTTTTTAAGACCTTTTGTAACATTTTTCTTCTTTCCTTTTTTGCAGATTATAGATGATGTAACTCAGTTCTACAATCAACTGTACAGCAAATACCAGTCGACCAAGCAGCCAGCACTCAAAGAAACTTTGAGAGCTATTCAGTTTGGTGTAAGTGTTGAATTTTATGTACATGTTTTTTGTTAAAGGTCTGGTTATTTCACACTGGATAATCTCTTCCCCCCCCCCCACACACACACACACACTTTCATTAGCTGCAATGCTGCGGTCCATCTGGAACTTTTTTTGATGGCGGTGCAGACACCTGCCCAAAGAAGGAGGGTCTTGAGGTTCTTGTCACTACGGTAACAATCTACGCTTTATCACAATTGGTCTTCACTATTGTATAATGACCAACACTTTGGCTGTTTGTTTCCAGTTGATAACCTGCTTTCTTTCATCTTTTCTTTAGAGCTGCCCATCTGCAATATATGAATTATTCAATTCTAAGATGCACGTTATTGCAGGTGTGGGCATTGGCATTGGACTGATTATGGTGAGTATAGTGTTGTCCAGGAACTGATGGCTACTTTGAGATTAATAAGATTACATGCTTACTAATGATTCATTGATGCCAATTGGCTTTCTCATTTACAGATCTTTGGCATGATCTTCAGCATGATGCTGTGCTGTGCCGTCAGAAGGACTCGAGATGTCGTGTAAACATTTTCCCTTCAGGACTAACTTGACTCCCCTTTAAGTTTATACCAGGTGTTCACTGGCAAAGCAAACTGCTTCAACACCCTATAATATGTTAATATATTAAATTCTGTTTCTAATGCTGTTGCATATCCAGCTGAAAATTGCACCAGAGACCAATGTTTATAAGTTTTCTGGTTTGCCTGTAGAATATTCTTTTAATTTTTTATTTTTTTCCTTTTGTTGTGGTTTGCATTTTAGTTTCACTATATAAAACACTTTTATTTAGCAATGGATTGATTTTATAATCATAATTTCCCATTTATCTATACTGGACAGTTAACTATTTTGAAATGGTAAATAAATTTATCTAAAAACATTGAATTCCAATACCCTGGCTGATTTCTTTATGTACAAGGTTATAGAGGCAGGACAAAGCCCTACAACTCTCTCAACTAAATGCATTGTGCTGAAATTTTGCAATTGTTATACAGTATTTCAGAATACTGACTCATGATTGTTGACTCAAGAAAATGAATAAGTTAAACAACCATTTTCTGCAGTCATGGCAGATTGTATTACATCCAAACTGATTATTCAGTTGTGTTCTATGTGCAATTGAACATGTTTCAGAGTCCTTATACCGCTTGGTGGTTAAGTGTAGATGGTGTTACTGTGCTCAGTAGGGCATTTATTAGAAGGGTTATTTATTTTATGAGACTCGTGAACCCTCCGATCAGAATGTCCTGGCTTTAAATCTCAACATCAAGTTGCCACTACTGGGGCCCTGGAGCAAGGTCGGATGTATGAGATTAAATGCTCATCGCGTGTGTGCACGTGCGTGTGTGTTTAATGTTGCGGAATATTAGTTGTGCCCTCCAGGACTGTACTAGGACAATGTACTATAATGTATAATCACTTTTTTTTTGGGGGGGGGGGGGAATCTAATTTTTTTAATTAAATTTTTTTTAATTTTTTAAATTAAAAGACTTTTAGACTAGCGCTTTTTTTTTTTTTTTTTTTTTTTTTTTTTTTTTTTTAATTAGTTTGGTTGATGAGATCCATTTCCTTTTAACAATAGCACATAGTATACCTTTTAATTTCATAAATGTGTGGGCAACATTTAAATGCTTTGCTAAATGACCCATATGAATGTAGTTACAATACTTAAACACATCTTGCAATTTCTTTAGTGTTCTAATGTTGAAATATTCAAATTGTGATTCACATTGTGACAAAGATTAAACCTTACTGATTATAAATATTGGTTACTATCATTAGTATCAAGTTATGCTAGCTGGCCCAATGCTTTGGGGATATGCCAGACTTACTGTTTATAAAGGGCTTCATTTTAATCTAAGGTTTTTATTGACAATCTTAACCCGTAAGAGCCCAGACTCCTTTTAAGTCAAATTATGGGGGCTATAAATAACCCAGACCACATGCACATTTGGAATTTTACATTTTACTATTTAGTCAGTAACAAAATAGTTAGCATTTGTCTGTGACAGAGGGATGGCTTACTGTACACTTTATGTTAAATTATAGGTAATGGGGAGACAGACCCGGGAAACATGTCATCACAGACTGTTACATGACTGCAACAGGATATTCATTAGATGTAACGTTGGGACTTGTAGGCAGAAGTCAAAGAATAAAGCTGAAATAGGAACTTTTAAAAGGTTTGTGATACTTGAGTCACCATGGGCTGCAATTATGGGCTGCGAACATGCACTGACTTTCAGAGCATATAGTAATATTTGTTTATCTGTCTGTGTTATGTCTTCACGTATTGTTTTAAGATGACTATCAGTGAGTGTTCCTTTGCAGATTAGTTGCTACGGATATGAGGAACCAAGTTCTGAAGCTTCATTACCCGCTATGTTAAAGTAGAAACATTTATACACTTGTATACAATTATGAATATTCATTATCCTCTGACCAATGTAAAATTATATTGTTTTTTGAAAAAAAAGCACTCTTCTCCTACTAAGCTACAGTACTGTATATTGCTTTCTGCTAGTTTGATTTGGTGAATAGAAAAAAAAATCTTAAATATAGAGTTTTACTTGCTAGACAGTGATGGATAGTCTAATCAGATACCAGTAGCTCTGTGTCTGCAGTTCAAACTCACTTGCACTTTAACCCTCTTCTACAGTAATTTTTTTAAATATTTTTTCAGCTTACTGTTGAAGGGCTTTTGTTTCGTTGTGCCCTTCCCTCTGTGCTTCACCTCACTGCGTCTTGTACATTCCTAAGTTAACACAAAAATGCAGCTTGTCACCACTTTATCCTGAAGATTTTCCAGTTTGAAAAATGTATTTGACCTGTTTACCTCTGACTGTTATAAAGCACTGACACTTCTTCCAAAACTCTTACTTTACCCTAACAATGATTACACACATTTTTAATCTGTCCATGTGCCATATAATATACAAGTTCCTACATAAATCGTTACTGTACAAGAGATCAACAAATCAATGCAAAGTTTGCATCCAGGACTATTGTGTGGTTGTTACAAAAACAAACCTCAAAACAAACACAAAAAATCAACACTTTCTGACTACAGTAATTCAACAGCACTTTATACACGTTGCATGAAAGATTGCTTGGGTAATTAAAAACATATATAGAGAGAATTTATTCAGAATTGATGTACCTGACAACAATATTTACAAAATATCTATGGTATTTTTTATAAGTGACAACAAGACGGGTCCTTCCTTGCTCATTTTTTTGTTTTTTTAGATTTTTTTCGTCCCTTTCCTTTTTTCTTAGGGGCTTCAGACCATCCGAAGCCCCTGAAATCCAGGCAGTCCACTGCATTGTGGGCAATGTAGTAGACGTTTTCCCTGGCAGCTGGGCTCAGGATATCCACTGGCGCTTTTGTGCATGTAGTACTTGCTGATCTTTTCTTCGATGGCCGTTTTTTGACACTCTTTTTTCCAGATTTAGCACTATGGGACTTGGACTTTTTGGTTCCTGTAGGCTGTAAAAAAGACATGGAGGAAAGTTTACTAGGGGTTTCAGTCATCCATGTCATTAAATTGTCTACTAACAATATGCTGTAGTAGTAAAGGGGAAAGGTGCCTAACTATTACAGTTATATAGGATACATTAATTAAATTAACAAGGAATAACGTTGACTAGACTTTTGGCTGAATGCTTATGATCTATACCTGAAAAGATATTTTATACCATAATGTTCTGTTGGCTTACCATTCTCAGTTGTCAGTTTAAGTAATGAAGACACTCTGTAAAGAAAACGGTGGAAATCCCTTGAAAATAGCAATTCTCCTTCTTGCAAACACACACACACGCGCGCGCGCGCATACGCACAGTACAGTAAGTGTAAAGTACTCACGTTCTATGGCGTGAACCTATAAATGCGCATGCGCGCGTAAAACTGTAAAGCAATTACTAATAACCAAAAACACAAAAATGCTGATAGTTTACAGTTCTTACCTAAGTGACGAATTACAGCACGGCCGTTTATTCTGGGCGAAACAGCTGTGTTTATATCGGGTTGTCCCGGAGACACGCGCGCTCTGACTTTCACTTACCTACCGCACGAGCCCGGAGGCGGCGAGATTTGGGGGCGGGGCCTGTAAGTACCAAACTCCTCCCACGAAAAAGGATATAAAACTTTACATACTGTAGATTGGTGGATTTGTGAAATGCAAAATCAGTAAATAAAACTGAACTGTAAAATAATAGGCAGGTAGTGAGGTACAACTTTATTGTCACTGCATAGTACAAGGACCATGAAATGCAGTTTAGCATCTACCAGAAGTGCAAATGGTAGTGTACATACTGTACATCAGTGCAAGTTAAGGTGTAAGTTAAATAAGTAGAGTTGTACTCAAAAGCTTACATACCCTAAAATAAACTGTTGAACATTGGAAAGTATGGCTCATACTTCAATATATATATTTTTTCTTCTTTAAGAATAGTGGTCATTAATTATCACAAGGTTGTTTGACTCCTTTTAAAAACCTAATGATCACCCAAACAACCCTGTGTAAATGTTTACATATTCTTCAGTGTTTGGCCAGATTATAAACACAGATTGACACACTATCTATTAAAGGGAAGCTTCTGACTCCTTGTAATTGTAATTAGTGTCTGCGCATAAATAGTGAGTTTCTTAGTTCATGAGGTGATGCACTGACGTGGCTGAATACTGCACCATGGGGAAGACAAAAAAAAACTTGCCAATGGACCTTCGTAATAAGGTAGTTGAAAGCAGGAAAAGGATATAAAAAGATATCTAAGCACTCAAAAATGTCAGTAAGTACTGTTCAAACTTTGATAAAGAGGGTGGAAATAAGAGGTTCTGTTGATACTAAGCCATGGTCAGGTAGACCAAGAAAGATTTCACCCACTACCGCCAGACGAATTGTTTCAGACGTGAAGAAAAACCCACAAACAACTTCAAGAGAAAGACAGGCTGTTCTGGAAAAAAAAGTGGTGGTGTTGTAAGAAGCACAATAAGGAGATACTTGTACACAAATGACAAAATTGAACTTTGAACACTGTAAAGCATGTAAATGTATTTTTTGGGGGCTGTGTGAGCTCCTGTGGCACAAGCAAGTTAGTTAAAATTGATGGTAAGATGAATGTTTTCAGAAAATACTGGCAAATTTGCATTCTACAGCAAGAAAGTTTTGCATGGGACGCTCTTGGATGTTCCAACATGACAATGATACAAGCACAAGCCCAAGTTGACCCTCCAATGGCTACAGCAGAAAAGGTGAAGGTTCTGGAGTGACCATCTCAGTCCCCAGAGTGTGTAGGTAGATAAGCAGGTAATGTCTATAATAATTGCCAGGAAATGCTTGTGTCGATATGTAAATATAAATTTTTTTATGAGATCAGCATTGTATTAAATTCTATTTTTAAAGAGCAGTGCTGTATTATTGTGCAATGTGCAATGTATATAGAGATAAATTGTATATACTATATTAAGAGAGTTTAGGGATATTTATATATAATGAATGGATAGCAATAAAGTTAGTATTAAAATATTTATACACAAGTATATTAAATATATCTGAGTTTTTCTTTTCCTGAAGTGTTTTTTTATATACATACATATTATATACATATAATTAATATTATATTAGTTATAACTAATAATTACAATTCATTTCTGTGATCATCACTGCCGATTACATTTTTTTTCAATGAAGTCGAGGAAGCTCAGCTTTCAAATGATCCTGCAAACAAATAATTATGGTTAGAATAATGTACACCAGTCATTAACTATGGATTCACAAATGTCTTTTAATATATTAATGCATATTGCAAGTGCAATATGTCACAATATAATCACAATATCAATTTTATCTATTTTGTGCAGCCACTAGATGATATTGTTCCCTTATGTTGGATAAATATCTCTGTACAGACAGTTTTGAGACCAGAAAAACAGAAATAATTACATAACATTTTTTTTTTTTGCGACAGTGATATCGGAGAATAAGACACCATGAGGTGCATCTGATTAAAGATTAAAATATGTTCCGTAACAGTTTTACTGTTTTACTTTAAATAAAGAAAGTAAACTTACATTTTTCTACAATTACAGTACTGTGCAAATAAAGTCTTGAGCCACACCTCATATCTCTATATTTTTCTTCCAAAAAGTCAGACTTTCTTACATCTTAACGTAATCTAGAGGAATAATCATTTTTGGCTCTAATTTAGGTCCATGTACCTGACCAGTTTCAGTGGAATGTTTTTTTTTTTTTGTTAAGCCACACAGTGACCTACAAATCATTCAAGCATAAAAAGCAATCTAACTAAAGGCATGAACCAGTGAGAAACAGGTGCAGATGATGACAGATGATTAGTATACTGGTGATGCTGAATGCTGAGTGGTTGGAACAAAAATGAGGTTGCTGCTCAGGTTGTTACATAAACAATCAATATCTACTGTATATTTTAAGTCATATCTTTAGGCGCTTTGCAGTCTGTTGCAGTAAAACCACTTTTTTAAAATGTAATCTTTATAATTTTATTGAATTTAATTTAATATAAGGAATTGAGGGGTGAATCAAGACTTGTCCACAGTGCTGTATGTCAGGACTCAAAATGTTTTTGGATAATTTTTGACAAAACAGTAAAAATTATCATAAATATAAAAATTGGGATATGAAGACTATAAAACCCTCTCCTGTTTTAAAACAATGAATCTTCTTCATTTAATGAAGTGCAACAAGAGAGGTGAACGAGAGGGAGTGGAGGAAGGCAGAGGAGATGTAATAAAATTGTGTTAAAAACCAGCACCTTTATGTTTGAGTCTTGCTATCTGTAAAGAGGGTGATGCTATTCACCAAGGACACTTCTGTGCTTTTGTGTTATGTTATAAGTGAATGGTAGGAAGCCCTGACTTCTGACATGCAAAAAGAAACGTGACTTTCTCAAGGACATTTCTCCAGTACACTATGTGAGGGACACTATGCATGTAGAGAGAGACGACAGCAGTATTTAGAAGGAGTCATTAAGGACCAGTTTTTCCTGTCTTGCTGACACATGAGTAATGCTTATGGTTGTCATGTTTGGCTTTTTTTTTAACCAAGTCTCTTTAGTTTGATAACATGCATTCTTTTTTGTTCTATATTCATATGCAAGTACGGATCAAAAATAAAAGTTTTATCAGAAGACTATAAAAACCTTGAAAAGAACAGATAAATAAATAAATACCTTCACTCTTTTTGTAGAACATACTCATAATACTTTCTTCTACTGTATTTATATTTTAAACGGTCATTTATTTACAATATAAAGGTTGAATTGGAGGATATGTTGTCAGGTATACATGGTATTTAAAAAATGAAATGATTTACCATCCCAAAACTCATACATTGTATTTGAAGATATCTCTATTTACAGGCATTTATTTACATGAGATAAGAATCGCACTGCTATAAGATCTGTCTAAATATGTGTGTGTGTGTGTGTGTGTGTCTGTAAACGTGGGATGCTTGTGAATCCACAACAGGTTGTATAACAGGATGGTTCAAGTTAACATCTTGTTGTGTCACTAAGCTTGTAGCAGGCCTTCCCACTGGATGGGCTGAGAGAAGACCTCTCTTTCCAGCCACATCTCATAGCTGTAGCGGAAGTCCTCAGGCAGCTCGACTCGCTGGCCCAGCACGCTCTGCAGGCAGTTATCCACTGGGACAAAATCACTGTTCTGGTTTTTGTCGTACCGCCGTGCATTGAACTTCTCAATGCTCTCGCGCAAAGCACATTCTTCTGCCTGAAAGTCCCATGGCCGTGCGTCGATATCTGACGTTTAAAAAGGGAGAAGGATATCAGTGTGTTTTAAAGATTTATAGTGCAGTCCAGTTGTTTTTTTCATAACAATAAAACAATAAAAGTATACAGTTTTAGCCTGGTCTGTCTATGATTTCTGATCTGAAGCAGAGGTCACACTGGATCTTTACATCACTGGATCTTTACATCAAGGTGGAGCAAAAATCAAAATCAAAATTATGGTTAGTCAGAATGTGATGTGATTTTGGAGGCAACATAATGGTACTGTTGTCTGGCTACACTGTCTCGCCAAAAAGTCACCACTTCAGAACAGTCAAATTATTGGGCTGCATCAAGCAAAGGAACAAAAAGAAGATTTGACATGACTGGAAATTGGACCAGTTCAAGAACCAATCAATACATTATCAACACCTGGAAGGATAGTGCTGAACTGTCGACTTTATAGAACAAATGAGGTCGGAAAGAATTATAATTGGAGATCACTTAAACGGTTGGTGTGGTAAAAAAAAAAAAACTTTAAAAACCATAGCTCTGCTTAATAGTGAAGGTAAGAGCATTTCCACCTGCACCCAATGTGACGAGAACTCACAGAATTGGGACTGTACAGCTCTGTGGCCATAAGAAAATGACTAATTAGTGAAACTGATGAAAAAAAAGGCTCCCATTTTGAGCAATGGAAAAAGACCCTGTGGACCATGTGGTTTCCAGATTGACCATCTCCCATCAGAGTAAAAAGGGAGGTGTATAAAGTGATGCACCCGTCATCCATAGTGGCCCCTGTACAAGCATCTGGAGGCGGTCCCCAGTCACCACACACATCCCAAGCAGACCACACGGGGCCTCAAGGCGACGAGATCTCCAATCAGAAGAGGGTCACCAGGATAAGACAGGTCCAGAGGCCAGAGAGGGGTCTGAATCATTGGCATATTTTCTAAACACTACCATAATAGCCTATGGAGACTTGCATTATACTCAAATTAATTATTGTGGAATACCAGTAACCGCTAAAGTTCTTACCATTCCCATAAGCCCAGTCATCATTTAGTCGATGCCGGACCTTTTGGTAGATTGCAGACATGGTCTTCATGTTACTCTTCCTCCACTGACGACCCAGGTACTTGGTCTGAATCTTGAGGAGCTTGAGGACGTAAAGCTGCATCATGGCCTGCTTGACCTTCAGTGCCCTCTTCAAAATGGGTGCAGACTTAAACACCACCAGCATCTGGAAAGGAGTGAAAAGTGAGTTTCCACCAGCATTGAAACACAAGACACCATACTCCACAATGCCATGGAGTAATGCTTTCACTGCTGTATCACAATGAGTTTAAAATATACAAAGGCTTTGATCTGGGTAGCTTAAAGTCAGCTTAAGAGTGCCTCATCATTCACATGATTTAGGTCTCCTTGGTGCAATGTTTCATCTCTCACCATGGTTCTGGAGTGCTTCCATTTGGTAAGTTTGTTGAGGATCCGCAGAAGGTTGATGCATGAGAACAGATTTCGCCAACAGAACTGGTTACTGTCTCCAGCTTCCTGTTAATACAAACACATACACTCCTTATTATACCTGATTAGACATCTTCATATTTTAAATGTTCTAGACATTAACAGAACTCATGAAAGGTAAAGAATGATAAATAATCTATGGAGTATGGCAATTACCAGGCTTTCAGCAGTGAGTTCAGGCATTTCATGGACCACACAATTTGGGAAATCCAGCACACAGATACTGCAGTCAGATCACATTGTACAAAAGATACTGATTAAATATGCATTAAAAACATATTATTTGAAAAAGTTTGATCATATAGAAGACTAAATGTGCCTACCTGTTTTTAGCACCGATGTAAGACATTATGTTTTGGTTGAAGAATTTGAGGATAAGAGGGATGCAGTTGGCAAATACCAGATGTTGAGACACATACTCAAACTGTGCAGGACAACAGAATCATAGTCATTAGCACACCTAAGATTTTCACAATTTTCACGCAAGATTTAGCAAGAGCACATTTTTGACATCATGCATTAATCACCATGCAATTTACCTTTTGTAATTTGTAATTTTAACAGAAATTTTAACAGAAATGTATATTCACTATTATTTACTATTAAAAAGCTGACTTTAAGCTATGCCCTACAATATAATTAAGCTATATACCACATTGGTCACAAGGGTTGATTAGTAAAATAGAATTTGAAACTAAATATGAACTACTGTATGTCTTGTAGAATACAAATTTCTGAGCACTTTATTAGGAAAATCTGTCTACTCCTTTCTACAATTATATAATCAGTCAATCATGTGACAGCAGTGCAGGGAATAAAACCATGCAGATATACAGGTAAGCGGCTTCAGTTAGAGTTCATATCAACACCTATCAGAGTAGGGAAAAATGTGATCTCTTTGATTTTGACAGTAGTAAAATTGAAAATTTGAATTTGATTTTGTTGTCTGTAAAATTCCAAAGCAATCAGCAGTTATGGAAACCAGCTCATCTGTCACCAACAGTCTCTAATATTTACTGAAAATGATGCAATAGGTACAAAAATCCAGTGAACAACAGTTCTATGGAAACACCACTAAAGAGTCAACAAGAATGGTCAGACTGGTTTGGGTTCAGAAAAAGGCTACACTAAGTCACATAACCACTCTGTACAAATGTGATGAATTGAAATGCATTGTAAATCTTAAGGCAAATGGGCTATGAAGAACACACTGGGTTCCACTTCTGTCCACCAGAAAAAGGAGATGAGGCTCCAGTGGGCACAGTCTCACCAAAACTGGAAATTGCCAACACCACAAATCAATAAACCCACCCTGCCTTGTGTCAAGGCTGGTGGACGATGTGTAAGGTCATGCTAAATGCTGCAGTGTATTAGCATATTATTGCAGACCACGTGCATCCCTTCATGGCCACAATTAATCTATCTTCCAATGACTATTCAATTCAATTCAATTCAATTTTATTTGTATAGCGCTTTTAACAATTGACATTGTCGCAAAGTAGCTTTACACAATCAAAAGAATTATTTAAGTTTACCATTAGTTTAAGTTTACAATTAGTTAAGTACTACCATTGTGATAATGCACCTTTTTACAAAGAACCCAGTTTCATGAACACGACACTGAGTTCAGTGTTCTTTAGTGGCCTTCCCAGTCACACAATCTGAATCCAGTAGAACAACTTGAATGCCTTAAGCAGTATTAGTATAGTGTTCCTAATAAAGTGTTGAGTGAGTGTATGCTCTTAGGCCCAATTTATCCATGCCCCCTATTTATGCTTTATGTATTGTTGTTGCTGGAGCTTTAAGGAAGGATATCAAAATTCAAAAGAAAACAGTACCTAGGTGTGAGGTTGTCAAGATTTAAATGTTGCTTTAACGTTTGTTGTATATTTAGTACTTTTGAAGATATAGTCTATTCCACAAATTAGTTAAAAATATTTTAGAATGAAATTATTGTTTTTAGGAAACTGCTTTTCATGGCTCTTTTCAAGCTGAGAGGCATTGCACAAAAAAAAAAATCACACCAAGCATATTTCTCTTTACTGTCTGTTTTATTCTCCACCACTAGATGGCATCAGTCCAACTAATGTCTGTAACTGTTTACATGATTGTAGATTTCTCATCACATGGGATTAGACGGAAGCATACTGACAACCCTACGCCAATCTCAGCCCAGAACACTCTGTTCTCTCTACTTTTCCTTTTCACGGAATCCATTTATATTTTTCAACATCATTCTCATGTTCCTGTTTCTTGTTGGATGGATGAGATATAGTAAGACCAAAGTACTATATCAAACCAGATGAAAAAGTCAGTGTATAATCATCTCTGCTGCAGCCAGTGTCTATCTGGGGATATATTATACCTGAAAATAGGACCTAAATCCCCTCACTGAAGAAAATGAGAGATGTGCCCTTTGTCAGAGAAGCTAATATTCATACATCTCCCTCTCACTTCTGTCAGTGCTAGAGCTGAATGCCAGCTTGACTGTGTGCCTATCAGCACTGCACAGGATCGGTTAGCCACAGGAGGTAAAAAAAAAAAAAAGGGCAGAATAGACAGAGTAAAGAGTGTGTGAGAAAAAAAAGAGAGAGAGAGAGATAGAGAGAGAACGAGAGAGTTTCTGACCTGATATATATGGTTAAGTTTGAAGTGCTTCAGCAGGAGCAGCAGCAGTGCAGAAATGGCCTTGACAATAATTTCCTTGTGTCTGTTCACATCAATGCCAAGCTTCATACTCTGGAGGACAGTGATGCTGTTTCCAGCACATGCATAATATTAAACATTGTCCTTTTAATATTCTTCGGAAAAAAAAGCACCGTGTCTTTGCACACTTTGGTGTTACTGCATGTGGCATGTGTGCGTGTATATGCACTTACGGCATCTCCTCAGGAAGAACATCAGCCAGGATGTTGATGGAGTCCGTCTTGGCTTTAGAGGTCGGAGCTGCAGCCAGAAGAAGCTTTAACAGGGCAATCTAAAACATAAGAGTTACCCTGAGTAATGGCTAAAATAAATGAGTACCCAGAGCCAGAATTGCTGTCGGATCAGCCTGCTCATTCGGAACAACAAGAGAAGTTTCTTCGGTCAGAGAGGACTTCCCTTGGATTTCCCTCACCTAGCAGAATAATTGGAACAATTCATAAGAGTTCCTGACCCTAAATATATATATATATATATATATATATATATATATTAAACAAATACATGATATACCTAATATGGAATAATTTGGTGGAAAATAGAGGGAACTGTAAGTGAGACTTGAAATGGAAAATGGAAAATACTAACAAATTTTTTTAAAATTGTTGTTTACAAATTAAGATTACACTGATCTGTTGTGCTGTCTTTTCTCTTCATAAAAATATCAGATGTTGCAATCAACATTTACATGACTTTTAAACTCTCTAATAATAACTGAGACTTTCTTAGTAATGTTTTGGCCTGGGTTGGTGGTGCTTTAAAGATGCACTGATGTAGCGGCCTCGCTTTCTGCCAAGGTAAATAAAGAATGTTTTAAGTTTTAGAAAGAATGGTGGAAAAAAAATGGGAAATGGGTCTCCTTGGGCAAAACTTTGAATACAAGGGATATTACTGTAAAGCATACTAACTTTTATTGAGAGTAAGATCTAGAGGGAGGTTGTTTCTGGTCTTATTCTGTGGTGTACTGGTTGTTCTGGTAACTTTCTATCATGGCCAGCATTGACTTCCTTATAATTAGATTTAATCATAAATAAATACCACAAGAAAATGCTTTCAAATTTTTTTCTTCAGCTCCTTCTTTAGACCTTCTAATGTTTACAGTACACTGGCCACGGCTATTTTAAATACAATTTCTTTTATGTTTGCAATATTAGTCAAATATTTTGTTAAAGAAAACAGTGTTTGACTAGTTTGTGTGATGACAAGCTTATATTTCTTATACACACCATTTTGATTAATCTCTCTGGCTTATAACAATATCCTTATTATTTTACATTGAGTGGGCAACTTTGTAACTGTAATGTGATCCATCATCAAAAATAATATCACAATGAATTATGGATAGGAAACACTCACCACATACTGAGAGAGGCTCGGGAGCATTCCCACATATAGACTTTCTGCAGGTGTCTCATCCACATCCTCCTCCCCCTAGCCAATCAGAGCATTTAGTGAGTCAGACTGACAACCCTAGTAGTTATAAATGCATAAAACTGCATTTACGACCAATCACCAGTGTCATGGGGCACTGCTGCAGTTCCTCCTCCCGTTTGATCTGCACTTCAGCGATGGAGACATACTTGTGCTGTGAAAGGCAAGATAGAAAAGAAGAGTTTATTACCATGGTGACAGTTGAGCACAGTGTTGTATGTGAATGACAAACATAAAGACATATCGTTGCCTGCATATGGTCAGAGACTAAGGCTCTGGACTTTGGTGATTCATGCCACCACTGATTAAACTGTCACTCACAATCTAGAATCTAGTACTAATTACATTTTAGTGGTACTCCAGAGAAGTCAAATGCAGTTCCTTAGATACGCTACCCCACAAAGATCAGTGATTTGTTACTAATAATCATTATTCACTATTATGACATTCAATTCAATTCAATTCAATTTTATTTGTATAGCGCTTTTAACAATTGTCATTGCCGCAAAGCAGCTTTACACAATCAAAAGAATTATTTAAGTTTGTATGAAGTGTGAATGTGTATGAATCAAAATGGTCAGTTTGTACCTGGTGAGCAAGCCGAGGGTGACAGTGGGACATGATTAGTTGCATAAGGTATCTATATAATGGAACTGATTTGGTTGGGGTATGCACAAACAGATCTTAGGCCTGGGGTAATTAACTAGAAGTACAGCCAAGCGTGATGTACCCACCTGTCTTTTTCACATACATTTTTTACATTAAATTAAACTGTATTTTTAAAATTATTTCAGAAGGGAATTAGTTAAACACTGTTAGATTTAAATGAATTAAAATTATTGCTATCATTGTAATTAAATTGGTTACTTCAAAAAAGAATTTCCAACAGTATTTTTTATTAAAATCATTTTCTGTTTAGAAATTTGTATATTTTGCTCATTGTGGCATCTGTTATCATTTTTTGAAAGTTCACCGTTTACATTTATTAGGGCATTGTTGGCTTAATTGGTTCGATTCCTGCCCAAACCCCAGCCCCCGGATGCAGTGCCAGTGTGTTGCGCGGATTAAATAGAAGGGTTGCATCAGTAAGGGTATCTGCCGTAAAGTTAAGTAAGGGTATCTGCCGTAAGTTGTGTGCAGATCAAATGGTCTGCTGTGGGGACCTCTTGACGGGAGCAGCCAAAAGAACAATTGTTTAGATTTATAATTAGTAGGGATGCCCTCAAAATTTTGAAAATGCAAAAACTTTTAATAGAATTTCTTGAAATTAGTGACAAATTATCTGTTCAAACAGCAAGGAAAGTTTACTTGACAAGAAATCTTCTATTAAGTTTGTTAAATCTAAGATTATATAAAAAACTAGTAAATAACTTTTAAAACAAGATAGTTAATCTTATATGTCCAGGTCTAAGATTGTAAATTCAACTGAATTCAATTTTACATAGCGAATCAAAAGAATCAAAAAGAATCAAAAAGAAAATTAGGGAAATAAGTATGAAATGTGTGAGGACATTTAAATCAAAATTATCAGACTGTCCCTAATAAGCAAGCATAGAAAATTTATGAGTGCTTATAAATACTGGTAAGCATAGAAAATTTTGCAGTATAAGATTTTAAAGCTTCTAATTTTGCAAAAATATACTGTACCCCCAAACCTGTATCAAAATGGAGAACCTGTTCTCCTGCCTTCTTTAAACTTCAAATGGAAATGACTTGGCAAAAAAAAGGAGCTGTCAAATTTGATTTGAACTTGACAAAAACTGGACTTTCTTGTTCATTTTCCACTCTGCTGTCGGAATACATGCTGAGCGTGTTAATCACACACGCAGCCACAGGTATTGCTAAGACAACGGGGCCAAAACAGTAGTAGTAGCAGAAGCCATTTTGCTGAGAATTCTTTAGGATAGGTACAGATTATACTTAGAACTTCTTCTTACAAGCTAGACTCAAAACTGCTCCATCAGTAAAGTCAAAACTGATTTTGATGTTTTGGCAAAAAAAAATTAAATAAATCTGCATGGTTTATGGATTTTAAGACTGTTATCTGCAAATTCTTTAACATTATAGAGAAAAAATGTATATAAGCAAATACAGTAATTCAGTTATCCTTTATAAAAACACTTGTTTATAAAAAACCATGACTTACCTGTTTAAGAGTCTTCACACTCTCATGAATGGGTCTGGGCAACCCAACCAGAGTCTCTGTATCACTGCAAAAGTAATGAAGACCAGTGTTCATGCAGCACACGGCAAACAACATTTCAGCTTGCAATATTGGAGTAGGTCAGGAAAAAGCCTGATGTTGTCGTCATTAACTCGGTTATTGTCAGATTTTCATTAAAGCAGGATTTAATCCGAGGTGAGTTAGGCTGTAAACTCAGACTCACCTTCCCAGGGTGAAGCCAATAAACTTGTTCCGGCTGGTTTCTAGAAAATGCTCGATATCTTTCTCTCTATAGAGGAGAAAAGAGAGAAGGATAGTTCTTAAAAACTAAAACAACAAAAAATGCTTGAGCAGTGTCAGAACATCATGAAAACTCAATACAAAATGAAACAGATCAGACAATAAACGGCAGAAACATGTTTATAAGCATGAAGCTGGACAGTGTCTGAGAAATATCTACTCAGAGGAAACTCTCCAGTCCCTGTGCTGAAGCAGACTAAATGGGTACAAAGACACAATGTAGATACAGTGCCTTGCAAATGTATTCAACCCCCTGGCATTTTTCATGTTTTGCTACATTATAACCTGTAAATTAAATGTTTGTTGTTTTTTTTCATCTAAATTTAATGTGATAGATCTGCACAAAATAGTCCAAGCTGGTGAAGTGAAATGAGAAAAAAATCTAAAAATTGCCATGTGCATATGTATTCCCCACACCCTTAGCTATGAAGCCCGTCAAAAGTTGTATTGCAACCAATCAGCTTCAGAAGTCACATCATTAGTGAAATGAAGTCCACCTGTGTGCAATCTAAGTGTCACATGAACTGTCAGTATACAGTATACACACTTTGTCTGAAAGGCCCCAGAGGCTGAAACACCACTAAGCAAGACACATCACACCATGAAGACCAAGGAGCTCTCCAAACAAGTCAGGGAGGAAGATGTTAAAAAGTTCAAGTCAGGGTTGGTTTATAAAAAAATATCCAAATGTTTGATGATCCCCTGGAGCACCATCAAATCCATCGTCTTCAAATGGAAAGAACATGGTACCACAACAAACCGGCCAAGAGAGGGCCGTCCACCAAAACTCAGACCGGGCAAGGAGGGCATTAATCAGAGAGGCAGCACAGAGACCAAAGTTAACCCTAAAGGAGCTGCACAGCAGAGACTGGTGTATCTGTGCATGGGATCACAATAAGCTGTACACTCCATAGAGCTGGGCTTTATAGAAGAGTGGCCAGAAAAAAAGCCATTACTTAATGTTAAAAATCAGAAGGCACGTTTTGAGTTTACCAAAAGACATGTGAGCAACTCCCCAAATGTATGGAGGAAGGTGCCATCCCCACAGTGAAACATGGTGGTGGCAGCATCATGCTGTGGGGATGTTTTTCAGCAGCAGGGACTAGGAACCTGAGCCAATTTAGGGGAATATGGATGGTGCTAAATACAGGGATACAAACGCAAAACCAATACAGAAAGACTGAGGAGGAGCTTCTTCCCGCAGGTGATACGGTCTCTTAATCAGTACACCACACAGTACTGATCCATTCTGCACATCCACACATATGTTTCTTGCACTCACTCTGGACATTCATTGACACTCATTGACACTAGTGGTCACTGCACCCCTGCACATTCATGGACATCCATGATGCACAAAGTCACTTTAAATATGACACTTTCAGGAAAATTTGCACACGCCCTGGACATTTCTATTTATATACAATTCATTCCCATGCAAAAATTCTATACATTTTATATTTTCTATATTGTACAGCTAGGTTTTTCTTATTTTTCTTATATTTTTCATATATTGTATATTTTGTATTGCACAAACATTTTATTCTTTCTTACTTAAATTTACTTCTATTTTCTTTTTAAATTTTTTTCCTAATAATAGTCTTTTATTTTAAGGTCACGAGCAGTTCGTCTAAGCATTTCACTGCATACCGTATTATGTATGACTGTGTATGTGACAAATAAAATTTGAATTTGAATTTGAACCATCCAACATGAAGAAGCTGGAGCAGTTTTGCCTTGAGGAATGGGCAAAAATCCTAGTCGCAAGATGTGGCAAGCTCATAGAGACTTATCCAAAGCGACTGGCAGCTGTAATTGCCGCAAAAGGCGGCTCTACAAAGTACTGACTTTAGGGGGGGGAATAGTTATGCATGCTGAAGTTTTCTGTTATTTTGTCCTATTTGTTGTTTGCTTCACAATAAATTTTTTTTAAAAAAAACAAAGTTGAAGGCATGTTCTGTAAATGAAATGATGCAAAACTTCCATTTTATTTCCAGGTTGTGAGGCAACAAAACATGAAAAATACTACTTGAAAAAAATACTTTTGGAAGGCACTTTATGTACATTTAAACAAATTAATACAACATGTGGAATGTGGAATAACATGGAGTTGTCTGCTACTGTATCTGACCCTTGACTAGAATTCATGTATTCTTTTTAATTTTATTTAACTTGATTTTCCCCCAGATTTTCTCCCTAACTTAGTCATAGCCAATTTTCACCCATCTTTGATGACTGAGGGTGTTAGGGGGTGGCGTGACACTCTACGAGTAAATAACGTCAACTGGCAAGTGTCACTGTGATATGAGAGAGCAAAAGTATGCCACCCCTTTCCCCCTGGGGAGCATTTCCTTGTGCCTTAGGACTTCTGTCCACTGATGACTTTGGCAGCATCAGGATTCAAGCACCTGCAATCTCCAGATGACAGGATCTCATCAAAATCCTCATGAGAGATACTAATGAACGTCATATAGGGGTGTGGGTGTTAAGGAAATTTTTATCTTAATAAAAACTTGTATTTGTGTACACGTGTACAGGTATATGTACACATGTATTTGTGTCTTGAAGTTTGCATTGCTATTTCTGATGCCATAAACTGTGATTCACTGCAACTCATCCTGTCCATGAGGGATCTTCAATTCCAGTCCTAGAGGGCCAGTGCTCAACACAGGTTGTGATTCTTCTGCACAAAAAACAGGTGATTCAACTAATCTGTTAATTACCAGCTTTAGTGAGTGTGTTTAGGATTTGGCGGATTACAAACTGTGCTAAACACTGGCTCTCCAGGACTGCAGTTGAAGATCCATGCTGTACAGTACATGCATTCCTCCATAGCCACCTCCTCAGCAGGTAAACATACGTTTTGGTTATTCTTCATTTGCCGAACTGACATGAAGAACATATTAATATGGATGAAATAAAACACTGCTAACAACCATTATATGGAAAATAATGTCACCTCCAAAAACGATTGTAAAAGTCAATTAGGTTTTTTTTTTGCCAATGGTCCTAAGAGTTTGCTGCGCATCAGTATTGAGTCTACTGATAAAGCAGTTTTGAGTCTAGCTTGTAAGAAGAAGTTCTAGGTATAATCTGTACCTATAATCTGCTTAATAATGAAAACGTTTTTGTCATTGCTGTTAACACAGTATTCCTGCAAATCAATTTCTGCTATCCAATATTACCTAAATGAGGATGGGTTCCCTGTTTAGTCTGGTTCCTCTCAAGGTTTCTTCCTATTGCCATCTCAGGGTGTTTTTTCTTTGAAACCCTCGTCCTCAACTTTCTCATCAGGGACAATCTGATAATCATGATTTATACATATTTCATTTTTTTTTATTCTGTAAATCTGCTTTGCGACAGTGACCCTTAAAAAGCACTATATAAATAAAACTGAACTGAATTATTTAAAACTCTCTCTCTCTCTCTCTCTGTAGCTCACTGAGTTACAGTTCATGGATGAACATATTTGTGAAGACTAGGACTGTATTCACACTCATATTAGTTTAAATCAAATCTCTCCTCTTTCTCTGTATGCATGCCTTTCTCTCTATCTGACTCTCTCTCTTATGTTCCTAGCCCACACAGTCATGCATTATTCATGTCCCAGGTGCAGACTTCAGTAAGGTCGCTCCTTTCCAAATCTGGCAGAGTGACGGGGTAAAACCTTCAGCAAACAGAATACACCAATGTGAGTTTGTACTAACATTCAAATCAGTTTTGTCTACTACCTCATGTTCTTCATACCACTATTTATAAACCACAGAGAAGTTATTTTTTAATTAAAAAAAAGTCAATTATAGGTAATGAGGTAAGCATTTTCAGTGAGCACAGTGGTCACAGGAGTGGAAGCAAAGTGTGATAGTAGAGATATAGTTTCTGTCTCACCTGACTTTAGGTGCCCAGGGTAGCCCTTTAGGGAAGGTCACTCTCTCGGTAGGAGGCCGCAGAGGTGGTGGAGGAGGAGGAGGCTGGATGATGACATCACGGTCGAGGGGGTCAACCTCACCCTCTATTCCACTGTCCACATCCTCTGCATCATCTTCCTCGTCCCGGGCGTCGTCGTTTTTGAAGGGGTCTCTCTCATTGTAGGTGTCCAGGCTGTCCTGCTTGACCAAAGGCTGCAGGACAGGAAGCATATTTGTTGACCATCTTTATAGAATTTTATATACCCCAAAGGCTCTATATGCACCCTGATGCTGAGTCTCTCTATAAAGAATAAGCCCTTAAATGGAGGGCGCAGGGCTCACACATACAAATCCTCATTCAGACACTATGGGCAATTTGGAACGCCAATTAGCCTAACCTGCAGGTCTTTGGACTATGGGAGGAAACTGGAGAACTTGGAGGAAACCCACCAAGCACAGGGAGAACATGCAAACTCCATGCACACAGACCCGAGGCAACACTGCTAACCGCTAAGCCAAAATGTAATTATTTAATCAATCACTTAAAACAGTATATATGGATTTGGCATGCGTACAAGCTTATAATGGGGGATTAATAAAAGGCATCTAGACATAAATGTACATGTAAAATACTTAGCACTAATATCAGTTGCAAGACTAATTTATGTCTTACACTACAAAAAAAATACATTGATAAAGATCTAAATCTTTTCCAAATATTTACGATTGTTTCCAATAAAATAGAAAGATACAGAAGTTGTAAAGTTTGAGGAGCTCATGAATCCAAGAGAATATTTTGTTTTGACTTTTGACCTTGAAGCAGAGTTGCTATTTATTCAAACTGAAAGAAGTCACTTGATGTAGTTTGGGCACCAAACCACATGCCATCTGCTTCCAAAAAACCACTGGAAAGATTAAATCTCTCAGTTGACAGGGGAACTTAATGGCGCTCTCAGGAGAAGATGGAACATGTGGGGATTGAGAAGTCTGGGCTGACCTTCTCAGTCTGTTGCCAACACATCCATTAACAGGTAAAGTGCAAAGAAGATAAAGAAATGAATGAAATAATAGCCATTTCTTTCTTGGATACTTTACTTCACAAAATTAAAATAAGGCCGCTGTTTAAAATGTAACCAATATGTTACTACGGGGTGTTCAGAAAATATTGACTGGCATCTCTGACAACATTAAGAGAGAGACTAACATCGGGGTGACATTTACAGCCTGCTAATAGTTCTTTTCATTTCCTCATCCTGTTTTCCTCTTCCCGCATTTCAGAAATCCGTCTTGTTCACTGACGACGTTGATCATTTCTTGAAACTCCACAGGTCCATCTCATCGACTTACCAGTCCACTGAGCGCCGAGAGGACTATGAACCCTTGTTGTTTCCCAAAACACTTCAGCAAAAACTCCACACAAATTTTTGTGCATTCCATTGATGCATGTTTCATTCAGCAGAGGCACAAACAAATCAACAAGTTCCTTATCACTAGTGCTGTTCAAATGGATGAATGGCAAAGTCCAGAGCAAGCATCAGGCATGGGTTGCATTAGTGGAACAGGTGTACAGTATGTGTGCGTGTGTGTCTTTTATCTTTTCCTTTTTTCTCTGGTGTGATGCATGGGCGTGTGTGTGGTGGTCAGGTGGTTGTGGTGCTGTGGCTATGAATCAGCTATGACTGGCTGCTGCCTATGAAGAAAGCCATTCTGGTGGCTAGCCTGCTAGTGGGTGTGTGTATATATGAGTTTTAGGCCTAAAACGAGGTGGAGATGGAGGGACATGAAAGTGAAGGACAGAACATAGACAGAGACAGAGAAAGAGGAAATGTCTGGCACATTTACTACACACTTCAGCCAGCCTTAAGCCTTAATGCTTATTAAGACCTTTCACCCCTGAAGGCCTTCATTTCTACTCGAAAGAGCAAACTGCAGTGAATGAGAGAGAGGACAGAGAAGGAGTGCAACAGCCCAAGACAGAGAGAATGCACACAAAAGGGGATCTGAGTAAAGACCTGCTTCTTGGCAAAGGGACTGTCTCCTTCCAAGCTATCAACAAAGGCACTCTGTAGGAACACAAGGAAGAAAGGGGGATGAGCAATAAGAGAAAGCCAGATAGAGAGATAGACAGACAGACAGACAGACAGACAGAGGGTGAGAAAGAACAGAGAGAGACAGCAGGGTTGAAAGGTTAAAGATGAAATCTAACAGAAATAAGGTCCTCTCTTCTACCCTGTATACGAGGCAGATAGGAGACTGAGTATGTTACTAGATTTCACTCACATCGCTGCACTGGTACTGCAGTGCTACTGCAATGTGTAAATGACAAGTCAGTTAGTGGTGCAGTGTGAAAAAAAAAATGCCTGTGTTGCTGCTGGTGTGTGTGTGTGTGTGTGTAGAAAGTATAAGGATTATGCTGGTATGTAATATACAGCACAGCAAGCAAGCAGGAAGTGTGTCAGCTGTAAAAACTCTACTGCTAAAATGTAAATATAAATAGTTGATATAAGTGTGTGTGTGTGTGTGTGTGTGTGTGTTTGGCTTACGCTTTATCTATACACTTAAAATCTGCTTTATTACTTTGTCACTCATGAGGCACACAGCGTTCAGGTTAATATCTGCATTCTGAAGTTGTTGGTCTACACAGAACATTTTATAATATTGCATTTTAGAATTTCATAATATTACAAGACTGCATCAAACTAAAATCACTTACACTGCACTTCGACAAAAGTCTTGAGCCACCTCCCATTTCTTCATATTAAATTCAATAATATGATGTCGATTGAATTAAAGAAACGTAAACTAATATGAAATGGGGGTGGCTTAAGACTTTTGTACAGTACTGCAAGTTAAATGATAACCATCTGCAGATTTCATTACTAGCGTAGACAATTTTCATCATTTTTGCTCATTATGATGAAGCACAGGCTGCAAAACTCTACTATCCTATCCTGTCTATCCTGCCCACAGGATACAGATCTAATATCTTTTGTACTTTTCTGTTCACAACATTCAGAATTTTGAGTTACAATCTGATTTTTAACTCATTTTCCTCATTTCAGTGTACATGCAATACAATGCAATCCTAGCTACAGTATGAAAGTTATTCAAGAGTATTGATTGACTTAGTGGTGAATGGAAAGTTTAGTGATTTGTACTGTCAAGATATACAATTCCTAGCCATGATTACGGTCACAATTCTTAAACGTAAAAGGAATCCTTGTGCTACTTTAATCTTCAGAGGGCTTTATAGGTTTGACTAAAGGAACAAGGAACCTTCAAGATGCTAAATTGAAACCATTTTGTCCCTAAGAGTGTCGGGCCACCTTGTAAATGTTTTGGGCTTTAAATTATAGTAATGTTGTGCATGTGTTTCTGTAACATTATAAAATAGGTTGTTGGTTCTGTTGACTTCTCAAGTCTATGCTTGTTGTGTTACGTGTGTTATATTAATTTGGAAATGCGTTTTTTATTCAGCGTTCCAGGGATGGAAAAAGCATTGACCGTTATTTACACTTAAGCAAATTCTTTCATACTGTGTTGTGTGCATGTGTGTGCCATACCCTGCGACTCCTGCGACCTCTTTTCTGCTGCTGCTGCTGTTCAATGAGCTCCATGGCAGTGGCTGGCGGCGAGGCTGCTCTCATGCTCCGGACCACTTTAATACTGTCCTCGGGTAGAGGGGGCAAACCCAGCTTCTCTCTCCCTTTCACCTTCATCTCCTGTATCTCCTCAAATCCACCCAGAGTGAACTAAAATACACACACAGAAACACGCACACACATACTGTAACTGATTGTGGCATCATCATGTCAGGATTATTTTCGTCAAATTATCAAGAAGAAAGGCATAAGTTTGTGTCACTGGTGTGCATGTTGCATTTTTGTCCAGAATGAGCCAAGTGAGAATTCAGTAATTCCACCATGAACAGAAACAACTGCAAAAGGGGTTGTGGTTAAAACAATCTCGAGGTGTGACTATAGAGCAGGCGCTGCTTTCAAATCCAACCAACTCCTCTTATAATGTGTGTCAGTGATATAATTTTTTAAGATAAGCAACTAGAGATTACACTAGAATTTAATTGTTGTTGGACTTTCGGGCTTGGGACAAACATTGCATCAAGCTGGGGTTTGGGCATTGGCTGGTGATCAATCTCGGGCCTTCCGTGTGATAAGCGAGAAACCCATCACTGAGCCACCAATGCGCACCACACTAGAAATTGAGTAAATGTTAGAAAAAAAATGTATTCTTGATGCTGTAGGCCATCAACCTCAAACATGGCATGTTCTGTGAGATGCTTTTCAGCTCATCATACATGGAAGGGATGTAGAAACAGTTTGGTCATTCGTCGACAAGGCATTTCCAGGCCCAAAACTGCTGGATGTTTTTTTTTTCTTTTTTTGCTTTGCAACATTCTGAGTAACCTCAAGAGACTGTTGTATATAGAAACCTCTAGCAGTTACCTCTAACTGCAGGGACTAGCAGTTAGAATGAAAGTAGAGATAACCCAGAGTATGTTAAAAGTATGTAAATTAAACTCTCTCTGCTTTTGGAACATCCAAGGCTGGCAGCATGTCCATGTCAATGAGTATTTTTGAATCCATTGTGAATTGTGTTTTTTGTTCGGTTGGTTGGTTGTTTTTTATTTTGTTATTAAAAATGTTTAAACCATCCATGAGTCAGGTGATCTGCATTTGCCATATGGTCAAAACAAGGCCCTGGGTTGTCATCAGTGCTGGAGTGTTGGTTTCAATTTGGTCGCTGTCTGTAGCTACTGTCTATCTCCGCTTCTGATTTCAAACACCTGATGCATGAGTGGATGTCTCAGGGTGGGAAGGCTTATATATCATGTGTATATATTGGTTGTATATAAGGCATAGCTTGCAACATCAATTAGGTATAATACTCTGCAGGTAGAGATACAGTATTTCTGTCCCTGTAACGGTTTCCAAAAAAATTTTTACTTGCATTTTTAACATGCCAAATTTAGGTTAGCCATGCAATATATAACTAATAACCACCAACACTTTCAATAGAAATATATCTGAGTAAAAAAAGAACAGATTTTCCTCACAACTGTAGCCGAGTATAAAATAAAAAATGACAAATTTTGCCAAAATAACACTTAAATACACTAACAAGATGCAAATACTCATGTACTATACACCATTGGGCACCAAGAGCCACACTACAGTCACTGAGATCATTTTTGCCTAATACTTTATATTTGATCTAAAAAATTTATTGACACTCTTCATCTGTATCTGTATGATTTGATGCACTGTGCGGCTGCAACATGACTGACTGATTGGATGTCTGCATTATTGAGCAGCTCTGCAGGAGCTTCTTTTTTCTTTTTCCTTCTTTTAAAGGGTAACAACCAGTTTAGCTTTATGTCAGGCTAAGCAAGAAGATCCTAAGAAGCTGTAATGTCCACACAATTTTGGACCAAAGATGAAAGTAGCCCTGATTTGAGATGTCACAACATGTGCTCTGCTTATTATTTTATTTATTTCTGATCACAAAAATAGCATCATGGAACTCCTGAATGTAGGAACACCTGCACTAAAATAGACCTCCGTGTTTTATAAAACAGTGGGAGCAGGTTTATGATATCAAAAGTAGAACTTATACAAAGACTTATGTTGTTTGTAGTAATTGTAGAATAGAACAATGTGTGTGAGTGTATGTGTGTGTGGTAGAGTCTGACCAGTACAGTCTTCCAAAGCAGTAGCAGCACTTTCTTCATTGGGAAGTGGGGGGCGCTCATGCTGCAGAACTTGGTTACCATGGTGAAGAGAAGAAGAGCGAAGGGTTCCCCGTTGTAGAGCGGTGAACCTATGATAGGAAAGACAGGTTAATCATAGATTACAAGGTCAGATTTTACACACACACACACACACACACTCACACACACACACACACACCCTTACCCAGCTCAGTTTTAAATGATTCTCGAGCCTTCCTCCAGTCAGGTTTGTCTTCTCCTGTTTCCACACGGATCGTCTCCACCATCAGATACATGATGCTCAAGGGCACCCTGCTCAAAAACACCATTTTTACTGCCTTTTGTAGCTGTGTGTATGAGATGATGTGTCTTAGTGTATGTGTATGAAAAAATATTGCTATTAATGTCTCATCAGAATTCACCCTGTGACTTTAGCTGCCTAACTAACGTGGCAAAAAGCATCAGGTCTCTAATTCTAGCCCTTTTGCCTAGAGGGAACTCCCACCAGGCATGTAATCAACTAGAGGAGTGATGGCATTGGAACGAGGAGTGCAGAAAGGGGACAGCACTTAGAGCTGGACTGACAGGTGAGGCGGGATTTAGCAAGCAATAATCTGGGCAGTCCCTCTCCCGGCGGACCCACAGGGCTCGAGCTAATAGAGTGGGGAGAGGAGAATTGAGGGCTGGATGAGATGGTGATCAAGTGTGCGTGTGTGTTTGTGTGGGTTCACGTGTATCTAAGCATGTGTGCGTGTCTCAAGGAGAAGATTGAGAGAAAGGTTAAATCATTGCAGAAGAAATTTCTAGACTGTTTCTCACCTGAGTTCAGTGCTGTCTGCCAGCGATATGGCAGGTTTCCTGACAGCGCTGCTACATGCCTGGTTATTACTGTTTCAGAGAAATACACACACACACACACACTAAGCATTTCACTAAAAATCTTACATAAATTCTTGGTCAAAGAAAATGTCAGCATTATCTAATAATAAGTCCTTTCACACAATGACATTTAATAAAGAAGAAAATTAAATTAATACCTTATTCTATTATATTCTCTTATTTTTAATACCTTATTATACCTTTTGTACAGATGAGTTTTATATTTCTTATATATTTTTGAAAAAATTCTAAAGATTATACAAACCGGATTCCAAAAAAGTTGGGACACTATACAAATCATGAATAAAAACTGAATGCAATGATGTGGAGGTGCC
>JAOVVA010000016.1:8327153-8339140 GCA_028565275.1 Leiocassis micropogon
GTGTTTGATGATCAGAAACATTTTGTGTGACAAACATGCAAAAGAATAAGAAATCAGGAAGGGGGCAAATAGTTTTTAACACCACTGTACATGCAGCTTATCATACTCCCAAGAAAACTGGAAAGCACAAAGTCCTTTGTTTTGAAGACTTTCCTGTGAAGGAAAATGCTGATACCTGAAACCCCTCCCAGAATATGTTATCTTATAATAGATTATACAATAGTTAGTTCTGACCTAGTAATCTGCTTAGAGTGGTGATATAGGACATAACAGCACTGGGATGTTTAACTATATGTTTCTCTCTGCACCACCATCGTTAATTACACTTCAGTTGGTATGGTCTGCAGTACTGAGGAGAGAGCAGCTGCCTGCCAAACCCCACATTCAAAACTAGTCCCTGTGAATGAATTGTTGCTATAATAATGATGATATGCTGTACTATACGTATACGTATTAGTGATCTGCATTACAGATGGCACTACTGTCAATGTGAGAGTTCATTTATTTACCTTTTGACCAAGATATGACAATTTAGTAGTATTGTGGAAATCAGGGAATAATGAGGTTTAGTGCATAACAACTAGCAGTGACCGCAGCAGAGTGCTGTTTAAAGCTCTCAGAAGCTGTATAACATCCCTCTCAGTTCCAGCTCCAGTACAGCTGATTTCACTTGACCACTCGGCACTGCGGCATGGCTCAGTGAGCAATGCTGATCACTTCACAGAATCAAATCACAGAGAGAAGCTGTGTTCACACTTAATGTTTTCTCTTTAATCACCAGCATGGTTCATAAAATTCAGTGTGAAAATGCCTGGGTTTAAAGTGCCACTGTTTCTTTTTTTTTTTTTTTTTGTCAAAGTGGACCACAGCCCAGGAAACACGCAGAAATGAACAAACTGTACTGTACTGCATGGACAAATTCATGCAGTAAGAAAACCATGATCCAACATTTCATTGTTGTTTCATTGCTGACTGCATTGTGTGGTGACTAAGTACCCATGGTGAATTAGTTACACTACCAGAGAGGCAAAATGCAGCTTTCACAGCAAGGCACTACAATCATGTAGGAATTCTTTTCTAATATTGCTCTTTTCAAAAGTCCCTTTTGGTTTTAAGACATTTTCAATCTCATTATTTTAATGCACAACAGCAGAAATCATAGCTATGTTTAATAGTGAAAGTAAGAGTGTGTTCTCAAATACACTGCTGTGGGAACTCATAGTAATGGGATTAAGCAGCTGTCTGGACATACAACTTGTCAAAACCACTTGTTAATAAGAATAACCAAAAAAAAAGACTTTAATTTGCTAGAAAGCATAAAGATTAGACATTAGAGCAATGAAAAAAAAGTCATGTATTCTGATGAGTGATTAGTGATTATATTCCAGAGTGATGGGCGATGAGGCAGTGTTATGATCTGGGATTGCTTCAGTTGGTCAGGTCTAGGGTAAATTAACATATTGTAAGATATTTCCTGCTTAATGCTATCTCCACAGGCCAAAAAGAAATCACTATGTATCGTACGACAAATGACAGCACAACAAACACTATATGTTTACTTTTAATCACATGCTAAACAAATTAAGTTGTGATTTTTTGAGAATACTGTGTTAATTGCACCACCTCATAAGTAGAGAACTTCTTAAGTATAATGAGAACAGACACAGACACTGTACATGACCAGAGTACTGAAAGCTCTGGATTCGGATTCATAACTCCTCGTTGTTGTTATATTTCAGAAAACAGAATCTTTTGTGTTATAGTTATATTTTTGTTTTTTATCTTTATTGACTTTATATGTCTATAGTTTCATTTTATCTTTTTTACTGTTAGTAATTGTAAAGTTTTATAATATGATGAGAACCCCCTCATTGCACATCTTGACTCCTTACAGGATAACGCTTTCTATAGCCTGTATCCAGACTAATATACATCCAAACAAGCTTGTGTTGGCTGGAACCCTTTTGTTTAACCAGAAAATGCTAATGTATTGGCTATCGTCTGTCTGTCTCTGGGTCGCTCTATGATTTACATGTTATTAACTGCTTCTTTTGATGTACAAGATGTACGTGACACAGGGCACCTGGCCAAAAGCGTAAAGTTGCTCTCTTTGCTGATAGTAATCTAGAGATCTTCAAACATCATGTGTGTGTTTGTCTGTCTCTCCCGGTTGTTGGAACATCTGCCGGTAAGTGTATCGAAGCGAAGACAACAAGCAATAATTCTTCTTTTTTTAATTCATCTTAAAATGTAACAATTTGAACACTCTACTTTTAAAATGTAACCTGCCCGACTATGCGTTAACAATATAGAGAATAAGCACTGATCATACAGAACCTGATTTACTGTGCCACCTAATGGTTAGACATATACTGTATATGTACTGTATATACTGTATATATACACTTTAATATAACCCCATCTTTAATTCACATTTACAACCACTAATTAACCAGATGACTAGCCAAAACAACACTAAAGAGCGTAAATGCAGAACGTGATAATGCAAGGGCGAGTTGTTTTTGAACTGCACTGGAAGGCACTTATGCAAGGTGGCGAGAGAGAGAGAGAGAGAGAGAGAGAGAGAGGTGTTTTTGTATATGCATTGAAGAGTCCTCTGGGTTCAAATGGCCAGACTTGTAAATGTAGTATTAAAATTGTTTATCGATCAATTCATCTTAATTTAGAAGGGCAGAAAGCGATTATACGAGAACTCTGGATTCACCTCAACAGACCTCAAGATTTTCATCCCTTTTTGATAACACTAATGACATTCATCAATCATTCTTCATTTCATATTACATGCACATATGTAACTCTTATATTTTGTGCACTGATCCATCTAAGAACAATAGTTTTCCTATTCCCATGTTATAATACTACTGCAGGGCCACACATGTTTTACATGAACAGAAATAGCAGTTCTACAGGAACACCATAACAGAGTGTAACAAGCCAGATTCAAAGCAATGCTGAACAGCACTGAGATGAAATCACTGCACAGTGAATGACAGTGGAAGGACAGGGGAGCTGTCTCATTAGGGCAAGCCTGGGGAGAGCTGCACAAACACAGCGCCAGCAGCAGCCTGGACATGACAGCTGTTTCCAGCCTGTTTTCTCAGGAGACCCGTAGGGAGTCAGGAGTAAAAATAGAATTGGCTCCTCTGCCACAGAGCGCTGAGGTTCTATGGTCTCAGGCCTCATGCTGAGTGTTTCTGTCATGTCCTCAAGTAAAGCTTTTAAACTCGCGTCACTTTGGTTCATCCCAGTGCTCTGGTGCCAAGCTGTCAATGGTGACATCCTAAATATATGAATGTAACTAAAGCTGTGCTTTATTGTTAACATGTACTGTATGTATCACTAAGGCAGAATATACATCTCTAATCTCGGGGGAAGAAAAACAAGCTTGAACTTATTGGATCAATTTGAATTCACAGTACATTCTCGAGGAGGCATGGTGCCATAGTTATTCGCATTGTCGCATTGCACCTCCAGGGTCCGGGTTTGATTCCCGCCTTGGGTCTGTGTGCATGGAGTTTGCATGTTCTCCCGGTGTTTGGTGGGTTTCCACCAGGTCCTCACGTTTTCGTCCAAAGACAAGCAGATTTGGCAAACTGGCTAACCGAAATTGCCCGTAGTCTGTAAATAAGCATGTGAGAGTGTGTGTATGTGTGTGCCCTGCAATGGATTGGAACCTCGTCCAGGGTCCAAAGTGCCCTAAGTCTCGTGACCCAAGTCTCCTAGGATATAGGAACATAAAACATAACCAGCATTAAAACTGCTTTAAGTACAATTTATTCAAAGACTTACTTAAGTGATTGAAGTAAATCACTTAAGTAAGTAAATGGAGTGCTTTACTAGCCTCATCTGAGGATTAGTCAGACAATCACTTTAAGATTACCTGACATTTTCTCATTAGGCACTGATTGATTTATACTGTGCCCAGGAACAATTGCTCTCTCCTTCCCACTTTCCCACTGTCCAGCGTTCACATGTTTTTGGTCTCTGTTCCTGGGCACGCTTGGGTATTTTCACTGGCAGTATGTACCTACTTGGCTGGTGAGCCGCCATTAAACACAAGAGAAGAGAACAAGGTAGTTAACTTTCGTGCTATGCCTATGTCCCTGATGGATTTTGGCTGCTCCCGTCAAGGGGTCGCCACAGAGGACCATCAGATCCGATCATGCCGGATGCCCTTCCTGATGCAATCCTCCTGTTTTATCCGAGCTAGGGACCGGCACTGAGTCCAGTGGCTGGGGTTTGGGCATTGGGTGGGAACTGAACCCAGGCCTTCTGTCAGGCAAGAAACCTACCCCTTAGCTATGGATGTGTAGATCAGAGGATGAGATTGGCGAGTCCTACACTATGTGTACACAGAGATTTTTGAGGAGACAGGTGGCACTGATGACATTGCATCTACACAGCGATCTACTGTACCTCCATGCTCAGGTAGAATCATTTCCATATCTGATTCGAGCCGTGCCAGAGTATGCGGTATCATTTCCACAGTTTCCCAGCCGATTCTGTTCCGAATCTGTTCTGTTCACAATTGTGTTCTCACTGATCAAAATGAATCAGACTTTGGGGTCAAGTGTTCTCATAAATGATTGCAGGGCCTTATGTGAAAATGTCCCAAGGTTTTGATCTCTGTGACTAACAGGATGGAGAATGAGAATGAAGAAGCAATAAGGATCAGAAGAAACAGCTTTAAAGAAGCATGGGTTTTAGAGCCAGACTAAAATTGGCGTCCAAACATTCTTCAAAAATATTCGCAACCGTATTGAAACTATAATGTCTTGGAAAGAAATGAGATAGAAATGAACTTGGAGCTGAATTGTGATTCAGGAACAAATGTAAAGAGACGCTTCAGGTGAAGAATCAAACAGATCCACAGCATGGTACAAAGAACAGTCGGTCAAAATAAACTGTTTATAAGGACATCTTTAACATCTGTGCATACAGTACTCTATTTCTCTTTCTTACACACGCACACACATACATGCATACACACAAACAAAATTTGTGAAGACCACACTCACTCAATCTCCATGCTGAGGAGCTCCAGCAGTGCAGTGAAGATGCCCATCTCATAGAGCAGAAAGACATTGTGTCGTGACCAGTGGAGAACATCTGCTTCGGTGGTACACTCATCAAACACCCCTTTATGTATGCACACACAAATACACACACATACACACAGTATGTGTATTTAGAAACATAACATATGCACACATAAAAGTCTATACAATCTCTAACCTAAAAATACAGAACGCCATGTGCAAGCTTAGTTTCAGCATGTGTGTGAGTGTGTGTGTGTGTGTGTGTGTGTGTGTGAAGTACCCTGGGCCAGGTAAAGTATTGACCGAGCGACTTTGAGTCTCTTGTCTCTGTCCGTGACCTCTAGAGCGTCCAGCAGTCGCATGATATATGCTCTCTGTTCATCCACACTTAGCTCCACCCATCTCCTGCCCTTCACTGACACACACACACACACACGTGGAGAAAAAAAACATATTCAGGTAAATACACATATTCCAACAGCCTCCACTCTCACCTCTGCCCTCTTCCTCTCAATGACTCTATCACTCTCTATGTCTCTTTCCTTCACAAATGAGAAAGATTAGTGAGAATTAGCATTCGTCTTTGATTGAACCACAAGGTTATTCGCAAATCTCAAACGGCAGCTTTACGTGTTTAAACGGCAGCTTTACATGACAGAAGAGTAGCGTTTGATAGCAGTTCTGAGTGCATTGCATTTATAGTGTTAGGCAACACACAGACACAACACAGAGAAAGAGAGAGAGTGAGAGAGAGAGAGCTGCAAGGTCTAGCAAGGTGATCTGAGCTTGTAAATACAGTGAAGAGATAAGCCCATGGGCAAACATCCATACACAACAACACTGTGCACTCGTGCTAAAATCAGTTTAAACTTAGTCACCACCTCAGACACACATATTACGTTATTACTTCTCTTACTAATACTCCAGTTCATTTTTAATCTAATTTGTAACTTGTGCATTTGTGGGTCTGCAGGATATCTTTGATTTGCACAAACAATCATTTTAAAACGCAGCTGTTAAGAAAAACTGTAATTGTAAAGTAACTGTGAAGACACCTGGGAAGTGTCGTTTGATCACCTTTAAAGCTTGTGACTAATATGAATGAATATTTTATACTTTAAGACATGTGGGAATATTTGCCCTGGATTAATGTTATTCTTATGTCACGTTTTATACTTTAAGATAAATTGAAATATTTTTTATTTAGTTTAGGACTTTTTAGGATGTTGTATATCACCAGCTAAACAACTCCCTACATAAAAGCTATGTGAGGGGAAATTTAGCTAATTCTGCTTATCACACTGTAAGAGTATAAATATTTGAATAAACTATCACCAAGAAGAGGTTTGTCTTAAAAGACTCCAAGGGTTAAATCACACTTTATATTTATACTCAAAAAATGCTCAAAACCCTTCCCTATTAGCAAACATGGTGCATGGAACAGTGTTGAGAAGTTAAGTGCAAAACTATTGACACATGTTTTATCTGGATGTGTATTTTTTGCTGAAAAAACTATGCAACTAATGCTTTAGTGAGACTCTACTGACTCTACTTCCCTTTGGGCTTAAACAGTAAAGATTAACAAGAAAGATTTTCTGGTACTTTTTAAGCACAGAGAAATTGACAATCAAGTTTCATAACAGTCTTCTCCAAAATAAAAATATGTTAGTTATTATAGACTTGCTGATATGAATGTTTTTTTGTTGTCTTTTTTTATTAAAAGGTTTTCTAAGAGTTTTTATGACCCTGTTGCTAAAATATATTAATATATTTTAGCAACAGGGTCATAAAAACTCTTAGAAATATTTCTTCGAAAAAATGTGAATTAATGCTAAAAACAGCAGCATGAAAGAAATCACCATAGCTGAGGTCCGTGCAGTTTATTAACCAGCGTTAAGAGTAAAACACTGAAAGTCAGTATGGAAGATTTTTTTAATCTTTCATCAGCCACTGTTCAAAGAACTGAACAATCCACTATGCATTTCAGTAAGAAAAAGTAGTTGAGTATTAAAAAATATATAAATCAAATAACTATCTGGCTAGCCCTCTAATTATATAAAAAGATATTCACAACAATTTGTGTTTGAGTACATCCATGTTGTCAAACTTTAACTGATCAATTGGCTGACACAAGTGACAATGTGATTGGTCACAGCAGACAGTCAAGGTCCCGCAAATGCTGATTAAGCAGCGCAATATTGATCTGGCAAAACAAAATTAATAGCTGGAGTTGTTGGGTAAATGCTAGTCAGAGGTGGGTAAATGCTAGTCAGAGGTGAGTATGCACTAGTCAGAGGTGGGTAAATGCTAGTCAAATGTGATTAAGCGCTAGTCAGAGGTGGGTAAACACTAGTCAAAGGTGGGTAAACGCTAGTCAGAGGTGGGTAAATGCTAGTCAAATGTGAATAAGCGCTAGTCAGAGGTGGGTAAATTCTAGTCAGAGGTGGATAAATGCTAGTCACATGTGAATAAGCGCTAGTCAGAGGTGGGTAAACACTAGTCAGAGGTGGGTAAACACTAGTCAGAGGTGGGTAAACGCTAGTCAGAGGTGGATAAATGCTAGTCAAATGTGAATAAGCGCTAGTCAGAGGTGGGTAAATGCTAGTCAGAGATGGATAAATGCTAGTCAAATGTGAATAAGCGCTAGTCAAAGGTGGGTAAATGCTAGTCAGTGGTGGGTAAACGCTAGTCAGAGGTGGATAAATGCTAGTCAGAGGTGGATAAATGCTAGTCAGAGGTGGATAAATGCTAGTCAAATGTGAATAAGCGCTAGTCAGAGGTGGGTAAATGCTAGTCAGAGGTGGATAAATGCTAGTCAGAGGTGGGTAAATGCTAGTCAGAGGTGGGTAAACACTAGTCAGAGGTGGGTAAACACTAGTCAGAGGTGGGTAAATGCTATTCAGAGGTGGATAGATGCTAGTCAAATGTGAATAAGCGCTAGCAAGAGGTGGGTAAATGCTAGTCAGAGGTGGGTAAATGCTAGTCAAATGTGAATAAGCGCTAGTCAGAGGTGGGTAAACGCTAGTCAGAGGTGGGTAAACGCTAGTCAGAGGTGAATAAATGCTAGTCAAATGTGAATAAGCGCTAGTCAGAGGTGGGTAAACGCTAGTCAGAGGTGGTTAAATGCTAGTCAAATGTGAATAAGCGCTAGTCAGAGGTGGATAAATGCTAGTCATAAAATGCTAGTCATAAATTTAGGAGGTGCGTAAACACTGTTTATATGCATTAAGCCCCTACTACAGCCCTGTGCAGCAATGAGTTAAACTTGAAATTTGTTCTGCATCCATGACATAATTAACTACAACATCGTAAAGTAAGCAAAACAGAGAACTTGATTGATTTAGACCGCAGTGCACACAGAAATAGAAGCATGAAAATAATTTGATAATATCAGTCTTACCAAGATGTATAAAGACATAATAGAGTTACTGGTGTTGCAACACGTATACATTAACCATAATCACTTTAAGTGAAGTAAACTGAATAGGCTTTTTCCACTTGTTTAAATGACATAATTAAATGGAGGTCATGTATTAAGTATGATGCTCCCAATACATAACAATTATGGGCTCACCCTACACTATTTGTGGCTACAACATTGCTCCTGCATGCACAGAATTATAATTATAATTTTATAATCATTTGTGCCTGTTAGACACTTTGTGGCCTCAAAATATTAGTGCACAGTCATGCCCAATTAAAAACTAACCGCTATTACTTCTAAGAGGCGTAGTATTTATCAGTCAGCAGACTACAGGGCATTCTAGCCTGTGTATATAAAAATATGTGTACAAGGAAAGAGACTTTCAAACTGGACTGGTGAAGTGGCTCAAACTTGTCGTTTACATATAGCAAGACAAACAAGTACTTATGTGCTTATTGTACTTCCCTACAGCATGTACCTTCCACACACGCACGCACACAGAAAGGAACTGTAGGATTATGCTGACAGTTCAATTCTCTCTATTTCCGGACCACTTGGGAGCTTTTCAATTAATCAGCTCCTTCCATCTCCCTCTTGGCACGCACGGTTTACATGTGTGAATAACCTTCTCTCTTAGCACTAGCTCTCTGTAAAAAGCTAGAAATCCACCACAAAAATCATCAGCAGTGATGACACATGCAGAAAAAAACATACACCAACATAAAGACACAACAGTTATGGTGGCCACAGCTGAAGCAAACAGAAAATGTCTAATGTTCACATCGTACTGCAAGTGGTATAGACACAATAGTCATGACAATACCGTGACTCCTAAAATCCTCCTCAAAGCAATCCCTGTTCAGACTGAATTCAGGCTCTTCCGTGTAACTGTACAGCTCTGAAAGAGAAGAAGAGTAAGAAAAGTAGCATAGCAAGTCCAACATGTTCTACACAAAAATGTCCTGAATGCTAAAGAGCATTTTTATGGACAAGTGCATGGCATGGTCGTTTACCCTTTCAGCTCTACTTTTGCATTTACATTTGCATAACTTTGTGTTTCATATGATCATGTTGTAGTATTGCAAGTCATAGTGGCACGAGGGGTAATGTAGCTGTGTTATATTCCAGGGTTTCTAATCTATCCAGACCTGGTGGTAATGTCTGTGTCCGAGTTTCCTCTGGGTTGTCTGGTTTCCTCCTAAAATGTGCTAGTTGATGCTCTGGCTGCAGTAAATTGCTAAAGGTTTGAGCTCACGTGAAAATGTGTAGATGCATCCAGTGTGCCCAGTCTCTACTGCAACTCTAACCTGGATAAAGCACTTGAAAGAAGATGTATGGTTGTACACTCACTCTCTCATCATCTGTACCGCTTTATCCTGTATACAGGGTCGCTGGGGTCCTGGACCCTATCCCAGGAGACTTAGGGCACAAAGCAAGGTACAGCTTGGATGGGGCGACAGTCCTTCGCAGGGCACACCCAAATGCTCATTCACACTCTATGGGCAATTTGGGAATGTCACTAAGCCTAACCTGCATGTCCTTGGACTGTGGGAGAAAACCAGAGTACCCGGAGGAAACCCACCAAGCACGGGGGAACATTCAAGCTCTATGCACATCCCGAGGCGCGGATCGAACTCTGACCATGGAGGTGCAAGACGACAGTGCTAACCACTAAGTCACTGTGTTGCCTGTATGGATGTTCTCCACAGCTAATATAAGCAATCAGAAGTTCACTCATCATGAACATGAATGTCATGGCAATATTGGGCTTACAATTATTTCTCTGAACTGATTAATAAGATAATTTCTGGGGCAGAATGTTTGTACAGCATGAATATTTTATTGAAGAAAACCTCATAAATTTGGAGCACACTTTCAATTTATTCAATTTATTTTGTGTTTTAAATTAAACAATAACTACACCTAATATTTGGTTGAATCTCGCTTATTACGTTTTACCTTTAGAGGATACCTTTGGCAGCCATCAACAAGCGTTTGGCAGATTATTATTATTATAAGTATTATTATTATTATTCATTTTACATGGTTATTCTGATCGTCTAAGATTGTTGTTAGACTTTAGGTAAATGCAGTGTAGATTTTGAACAGCTAGAACTGCTTCTTCGGCTTATGGATTAATATCTCCACTATATACTTTAGAAAAACCAAGAAAATATTTCTGGCCAGATATTGTTTGGCAATGCCAAAACATGTGCGATAAGTTACCTTGTGAAATTTTAATTTGGAGTAATGAATACAATGTACAGTACATTGAACTGAATCACCTGGTGTCTAATTTTGATGGAACAACAGTGCAACCTGGCTGTACCTTCACTCCATACAAGTTCAGACAAGTCAGTGCCCAAGTCACTACTCCAGGCTTATTTTTAATAAGAAATCTGAAAATGTATTCCTAATTTGATCAAAGGAAAGAAATATACCATTTGTGAATGGTACTTAATACACCACCCCTGCTCCAGGTATGATAGCAGTTATCAGACCTGAACCTTGGCAAAGTTTCTTGTAAAGCTTAGATTAACCGGGTTTATTCAGCCTCAAGAACAGCAAGGCCTGTTGAAGATCTGCCAGCCGAGTCAGCCCCAGCTCTTGCAACAGCAACTGACTAAATGCTGGGAGACTAAGCCCACCCTTAGTTTTTCGCTTTTGCAGGAAAACTTTAAAGATCCTGATGGTTTTGTAACTCCAAACCTAAGAAAGAATTACATAGTTCAGAATTTTTTTAATGCAAATGTAAGAAATAAAGGTAAATTTTGACACAGATACAGAATTCTGTAAAATAACACCATTTTGAGGTCAATCCTAGATAAAATGAGATCCTTGTAGCTGTCTATATTTTGCTTTCAATTTCAAACCAAGCAGCTTTTGGCAGAATTCTGGTTAGATATTTGTACACTCTTTCTGGGAGAACTGGCAACTTTTAAGCACAGTTCACAACAAATTTCTGATAGGATAAAGCTCATGAAAACAGCTTCAAAGAAATCACTGAAGCCAGATAATGCCATGACATTTACATTACATACACAATGAGTTTAAGTAAACTTCTGACCAGGGGTCCGTTCTTCGTACGTCGCTTGACACATCCGAGATGAACTGATGCATCTAAGATGAGATCATCGTGCTAATTACGATCTGGCTAAGTTGGTTCTTCGAGCTCACCTGTTGTTGATAATTAGTAGAGCTGGATTGAGTTGTCTAGGATTATTGCGCGTTCGTGCGTTGGTTTAAAAGGCAATATGCATCGACAGTAGAAACACTGATCACAAGTCCTTTGATTGGTTGACGAAATGGCAAAAGAGCGGCTAATTTTTTTTTGTAACACCTGTTATGCGCTGAAATGCCCCCCCTGCTATGGATTGCCCCCCCCCATATAATCGCTATCAAATATTATATTAGAACATAAATTCGTAGGTTAATGGTTTACAAATTACAAATTACATGAGACAATAAAATAAAATAAGCAATATGAAAATAAATATGTTGTA
>JAOVVA010000016.1:8350557-8364965 GCA_028565275.1 Leiocassis micropogon
AGTTGATCAAAGATGAAATATTACCTGTTGTAAAAGTAAAGTTAATAGTGTAGTGAAATAAAGTGCCAGATTTTGTCCAATTTCAAAAACCAATTCCGGCAAGGCAGCTTTGAGAACAGATATGCCAAAGCAGTTTGTTCCAATCACCCCTTAAAACCATGAAATGAGCACCGAAGTCACTCTTTGCTTCATCTAATCCTCCGTTTTAGACAAATTCTGGTGGGCCTGTCAAAGAAAGTGGGTACGGGCCTAACTATACATTTGGTATTTCATCAAAATAATCTTTACTTCACAGTATATAAATTGAACGTTTCAGTACATTAAACATTACACTAAAACGTAATAGAACATTTAATTTGCTTATCTCTATATTAATACAGGATGATTGCATGGGAACAGAAAAAGGAAGTAGAAGATAGAAAAATCTTAAGTTTTCTGTATAAATATTTAAATATACACCCCTGTGAATGATTATACAGCCTGAAAAGCATCTGTGATAATGTAATAACATCGTAAGAAAATCAAGAACTACAGAACGAGATGTTGAAAAGAGGGAACATTTTAAAACATTAATACTGGCTTCATTTCAAATAACGAAACAGCACAAGCCTCTTGGGAGACATGTGAGGTGGTTGCAATCTGACCAATGAAATAATCCGTATCCAGCTGTTATGACAGTGGAGCAAAGAGGCCAGTGTCTAGGTAAAGTTTGACTAACTTATTGTGATTAAAAACTAAATAAAATCCAAATCCAAAGATTTCAGTAAAATCAAAATAAAATAAAAAATCATAAAACAAAAGAAAGAAAATAGATAATTGGGACCCTTGGACCCAGCCATACCTGTGTCCCAACCCGCCATTAAAGTATATGAAATACCCACAGAAGTAGAAAATAAAGACAATAGGATAAACTGCATGTCCAACACAAAATCATTAAGAGACAAAAAAAAAGGGTACATTAGTTTCTTTTTTTTCATCCTTCTCAAATCAGATTAGCCAACATTAAACAAAAGATCTTGAAACGGATTACATACAACTAACACATGAATCTAAAGAGGATGAAAGGGTGAAATTTCTATAAAGATGGTGCTAGGATGAACCACTAGCAGCAGCAGCTCATAAAAGGATTAGAGTTATGCTGTTTGTAGCAGAAAATAAATAAAAACTGCTGTAGCCAATGCAAGGCATGCCAAAGGCTCCAGCCAATCAGCACAGAGCCTCTCCCTCCCCCTGACCAAGAGGCTGAACCCCAGCTTCCCCTGGATTGATGAATCTGGCTAAATTTGCTAATCTTCATTTCCATTGGCGAGATGCTTTAATACCTGCAACAGAGGATATGATGTTTTTCACAAAATCAGAAGAACAACAGACAGCAGTAGATGCCATGATGCGTACTTGCCTGTAGTAATTTGGCTTGAAGGGACCGTTTTTGTTTAGGCCGAGATACTTGGCCTGCTCATCGCTCAGCTCAGTGAGGTGGGCATCAAATGTGGGCAGGTGAAGGCTCGCCACATACTCATCTAAACAAAACACAGAAAAAAAAAATGGGAACAAGGAATAAATAAATAAAAAAAACAGGAAGAAATGCTCCTCAGTTTCATTCAAGCAATGTAAACGGGATGAATGCCTCATTTCTAGCCTTGATTACCTTAAGAATATTTCTCTTGAAAAATAAAATAGCTTCCTTCTTGCGCCAGTAGTGACAGCTCCCTAAAAACGTTTTTTTATGAAACCGTTTACTGCAGTGATGCTAACGTACAGGTTTGTGGGAGAGAGAAAGGGGATTGAATGGTGCATCGAGCACTAGCAGCAGGCTCCAACAGGCTGACCTATATTCTGCTCTCCCTGCAAAGCCCGCACTGGGACACACATGGTTACGCTCCAAGCAGGAGACAGCACACATGCTTAATCATTCAGCACAGTGCAGTCTGCTGGCAAACTGTAATAATCCCTCATGACCACAAGCAAGACAGCATTAATAATAATAATAATTAAAATATCTACAGGTAGGCACAATACGTGAACAAAAGTTCTGACCAGTAATTTTCTTAATTATATATACACATTAAATACACATTATGCATCTTACCCATCTTCTTAGGTAGCAGGTAAACATCCTGTTTGTAGCGACCCTCTGGAGCATTGTATAGCTCTATCAGAGCCAGCGCCTAGGGGAGGAGCCAGAACTTGGTCACTATGACAACAGTTATGGGCATACAGTCAAGCATGAGCGTACAGACACTCTACAGAGAATCAGCCTCTCTACCTCAAAGAGGAAGTAAATTCTCAAACAGTAACTAGCATTCTAACAGAAGTGACAGTGCTCGGTGTCTCTCACCTGGGTCGTGGCTGTGATGGACAGGACAAAGGTGGGTACAGTAGAGCAGCTCAGGTTGAGGAGACGACCCTAATTGAACACATACACATTCAGTCACACATATAAACAGCTGCTCACATACACTTGTGGTTTTATTAATGTGTTCGGGGGTGTGGAGCAAATATTATGAGCTGAAACAACGCATAACATGATATGCAATTTTATTTATTTAGCCTCTGCATCTAAATATGTGTTAGTTAAATATAACCTACTAATACTATAACTAGCAAAGCATGGCATGTTCTATAGCCAGTTCCTTTTTTTTTTCTTTTTTTTTTTGACTTGTGGAATTCACAGAAGCTTATCCTTTTCACTTCACTGTGTAGGAGCTGAACATACTACATGATTGATACTTTTATTTATACGTGATTTATACGGATCAGCCAGAACATGCGCGTATACCATAACGATCGTGAAAATGTTTGTAAATCCTGCTTTTTACATTTTTTTATTTATTTTTTTTAAAGTACACAACTGAGTGCATCAAAGCAGTCAGAGAAAGAGCTGTCCACAGCCCCAAGGCATATATACATGGAAGTACCTAGTAAAACTTTAAAGCAAAACTATGTTGTCCTTACGGCTAAATTTTTTTTATATGTTAGATGAAAATCTCTACTGATGTCTTATTCACACTGATGACCAACATATGAAAAAGTCAACATCTTGTGTGTTTCTCTATAGGGGCTGAAAGGGAGATCAGGTGATCTTGTTTTATAACCTCACCTCTGCCAATAACACTATTCTCTTGCCATCAGGCCAGATCACATGGTCCACCTGTGATCTCACACGTTCCCAGGTCAATTCAGGGGTCCTCAGACTGGCCTGAACACACAATAAGCACACATCAGCAAATAAATAATGTGTTAAATACTGTATATTAACACAGAACATTTGTAACAGTAATACAAAAAAGCTACGAAGTGTTCATGTGCAGTTACACAGTGCTAAGTTTGGCTCACCACATCAATCTCAGTGTTAGAGTGGCCCATGTTACAGACGATGCAGCCATTCTTCATACGGTCCAGGTTTTCTCTCACCACCACATTCTTGTTACCTAAGAGAAATTAAAATATATTTTAGCCATTATTAAATTCTGCTCAGTACATTCATTAGAAATAATGATCTTAGACTGCAATTAAAAACACTTAGTGTACCAAGTTTCACAGTCACCTTTAAAGCATGTTTTATTTGCTGAAACATTTCCTTTGACTTTACTAAGAGCTATAAAAGCATGTAAAACATTATATTAGATAAAGAGTGTTACGCCTGGTCAAAAATGCTTTAAAACAATCCCAAACATATGAACAAAAATACATAATATTCCATGTTTTTGGAACAGTACGAGTTTTAAAAATATGTGCAGGCTCTCTATTAAACTGTGGGTGATTGCTTCAGATGGCATCTCATTTGGGTGACAAAGATCACACAAATACAAGTCAGAGTGCTGACTACAAAAAAAATGCTAAGCTACAAAACAACCGATTTTTGACTCTTACAAATGTCTGTAAGAACCAGAGCCATAACAATGAACAACCAACATCCTGACAAGCAGCCGACAAAAAACACATTTCATTAAAACATGAAATGTTAAATGTTAAAAACATGTGTTATCATTCCTGCTCAGTTGATTAAAGGTAACAGATGCTCAGAAAAAGGTTTTTTCCCCCTAATCAACATATTTCCAATTTGAAAGGGGTTGTTCCCAGGATGCCCTTAAGATTCCCGTTCTTGGCTGACAGAAGTGTAAAACTCAGTGTGATCTTTTACTGTTGTAGTCCAGCTACCTCAAGGTTTGATATTTTGTGCATGATGAGACGCTTAACTGCTCATGGATGAAAGAAGTGTTTTTTATGAATTACGATATCCATATCCCTCCTGGCAGCTCAAACCAATCTGAACATTTTCTCTGACCTTTTTAATGTTTTTTGTTAAAAAAAAACAAAAACATTTTTGTAAAATGCATAGTACTGCCACTCATTCAACATTACTTTTTTTTTGCTTGCTGCACCATTCTGTATATACTCTAGGGCCTGTTGTGTGTGAACATCCCAGGAGATCAGCGGTTTCTCAAATACTCACACCAACCCATCTGGCACCAAGCACCATGGCATGTTTTAAAATCACACAGTGTCCAACTACAAAGAAGCTTGATGTAAAGATTACCTAAAAGTCTTGACCACCTACATGATTGGGTGATTAGATAGCTGTATAAATAAGCAGGTGTTCCTATTAAATTTAGACAATGACTGTATTTAAGTAAATAGAAAAGTGTTAAAAAAAAAAATAAAAAAAAAAACCTGTGCAGGTGATAACAATGTCCACTTGTCTGATGACCTCATTCAGTTTCACCAGCCTGAAGCCATCCATGCTGAGAGATCAAAAAACAATTATAAACACAAACAACATGGGCGATCAATGTATTTAGTAAAATGGATTGGTTAGCTGTTTTATCAAAAATCTGTTCTATAATAAAAATCTGGTCTTCCCTTGACAACTCATGTGTAACCTATGCAGCAACTATAACCTCATTATACCCCCCACATTTCATAAACAAAGGCTTACCAGGCCTGTAAAGCACAAATAGGGTCGATTTCTGTGACGTACACAATGGAGCCCATTGCCTTTAAAGCAGCACAGCAGCCCTTTCCAACCTAAACAAACATGTGATAAAACAGATAAATATATAATAGTTATATAACAGGCATCATGAACGCAGACATTTAATCCAGGACTTTAATACAGGAAGCCATCTAGTGGCCATATTGGGATTCAAAACAACAGCAATAACAATCAATTGAACGTAAAAAAATGTTCTTTCACGATACGAGTGTTTGAAGTGGAAGTTGCATGAACTAGTTAACTAGTCAGCTAATACAATCACTATTCACTGCTGTAGGGATATTGACTAGTAAAGGTAGTTAAAAAACAAAAACAAAACAGGAGCAAGGCAAAGGGTTAAGAAAAGTCGGCTAGATATACTTTAGAAATATTTGAGACCAGATAAAAGCATTTCTTTAGTCAACGGCAGATTGTAAAGTAGAAATCTTTTTTTATGGAGGTTATCATTTTTATATTATTTTTATGGGTAAATATGAATGTGTGCCTGCTCCCAGAAGAATTCTTACCAATCCCAATCTTGGCTGTTCCTGCCCCTAACCATCCATAAACCCTTTTAATGCACTTAATATTTGCAAAGTAAAGTAAGCAAGTAAGTAAAGTAAGTAAATATATTAAACAATTGATCAATCACAGTTTACACCGAATGTGATAAATACATCACTTAATTCATCCCATGTAACCATAATGCCTATTTATTTGTCCTGCAGCCATTATGTCTGATTGCAATTGCGAGTCTGATAAGAACTTCGGCACTTCTTCTAGACTGTACTCTTAACCTTTGACAGATGACTAGTTAACTGTATTTATTTATTTTTTATTTCTAGTTATCAAGTCATGCAACCCCTTGTGTACACGTATATAATTTGCACATATAATGTCTGGCTCTCACCTCTCCGTAACCACACACCACCACCTGTTTCCCTCCAAACATCACATCTGTGGTCCTCTTCAGACTTAAAAAACATGAAATACAAACATCAGCTATAGAAATTATTCAAGACTGATCTACAGACATTTCTTGTAACATTACTAAGAGAACATTACTTCTTAAATATCTTCCAATCAGACATAACGCATGTCTTACCCATCCAAAATGGACTCACGACAGCAGTAGAGGTTGTCAAATTTCTGCTTGGTGACAGAGTCGTTGACATTCATGGCAGGTACACAAAGCTTGCCAGCCTTTGACAGCTGGTACAGCCTAGACATTAGGGGCGAAAAAAATAGAAAACTAAATTTTCTAAACTAAACGGTAACTACAGCAATCTCTAAGAGTGAAAATACTGTGTGTATGTGACCGTGTAAACATGAGGTTTGAGTAAGCAAAACAGCAATTATGTTACCTACAGTGCTGGCTAAAGAGCACAGATAAGCTGACAAAATGACACATTTATACAGATCTGTACTATTTTCTGCGTTGTGCTCACATTATAGTTTTGTATTTACTTCTGACATTTCCCAGATGTCTAGCATGTCTTGCCCATTTTCCTGCTTTCAAAAAAAATAAACTGTGAGGAACAGATTCTTTGCTTGCAGCTATACATGGCCCACCCCTTCACAGATAGCATCGTAACCAGATAATTAATGTTAATCACATCACCCGTCAGTGGTGTTAAAATTATATATAATCAGTGTATGTTTCTTTTTCTTTTTTTTCTTTTTTTTATAAAAAATGAAAATACATTTCTAATGGTTCAGACAAAAGATTCCATGATCAGATCTTGATCAGAATCTTTACTAAAAGATAAAATGGCAAATATGTTTTTTTAAAAACCAGTGGGAGATTCTGTTTAAATAAGTTGGCTTCCACCCACACTCACTCACTTATGAATACTCCAAAAGACCACAAATAAAAGACTGTATAAGAACAATACAAAATTCAGCCGCAGAGGAAATGCGCAAAAACATGCATTCTCAGTGGCATGGCAATGGTGGCTCAGGCAATTGAGGTTCTGGGCTGCTGATGGGACGGTGGAGGGGTTGAGCCCCATCACCGCCAGGTTGCCACTGTTGGGCTCTTGGGCAAGGCTGTTAAACCCATGCTCATATTTAATATCCTGCCCATGAGGATGCAGGGCATCCTCAGTGCCAGTCCCAAGTCTCCAGTGTAAGGGGATCCAGTGTATAACTTTGGGATCAAATAATCGGATGTGGCAACTTCACCGCAGGAAAAAAGCCCACAGTAAAAAAGAAAAAAGCAAACATGCATTTTCATTGGCATAATAAACTAATGGTAACATTTTCAGTGTGAAGTCTTTATGCAGTTAATTAACCATAAGATGGCAGAAATGTCAGACACGAGAATAACTAAGCTGTAAGAAGAAAAAGTATAACTAATCTCATATTTCAAAATCCTTGCTCTTTTATTTCAACAGTAGTAGTATATTATGTTCTGGGCAAGTTCATTAACCAGAATAGAGCAGAAATGTCAGACATGAGAACTAAGCTACAAGAAACAGTATAACCAACCTCGTATTTCAAAATCCTTGCTCATTTATTGTTTTAACAGTAAAAGCACATTATGTTCTGTACAAGTTTAGCTATTACTATTTTCAGCCACTAGATGGCAGACACAGTTTGCCAGCTGTGGATAACTGATTTTAAAGGCCAAGATATAAACTGAGGTTTCAGTAAACAAAAAAGGTTGAAAAATACAAATAGAAACAATATTCTAAAAAAACTATTTTAGGTTAAAATCAGTATCAGTGTGTTCAGTCACATACACTCAGGTCAACGGCTCCTAAATCCAAGTTAAGTTCCTGAGCTGCTGTCAGTTTGAGTTTCTTATAATCTTTATCAGGATGTTATTTAATGTTAAACAAATTTTTTTTTTTCTGTGGATTATTGACTACATACACACATACAAAAATTTGCAAAAATGTCTATAATAAAATCTAAATATAAATCATGAAAATTAGAACTTCAGTCATCATAAAGTTCAAGTGAAAGACCTGAATGCATTGTTGGTATGGGCCAAACACATGCTGGGTAGAGAATCTCAGGACTGGGTGTGATACAAGGCTAACTGCTCACCTGTGAACTCCAGTCACACTTTCCTCCACGATGCCTTTGATCTTCTTGAACATGTTGGGGTATTTCTTATAGATCCAGTGTGTCAGGTCCCCACCATCATCAAGAATCTAAAGATTTGGCAAAGTTGAGTTTGGAGGCTTTATAACCAGAGCATGAATCCATAAAGCCAGATGTACAGGTTAAGACGGACACCCTGCAGAATCCTCTCTCACCATGTTGGGTTGCCAACCCTCCACGTTCACGCAGCGATCGATGCACCACCAGAAATCATCCTCAGACTCACCCTTCCATGCAAACACTGAGAAGCCTGCAAAAGGAGATGATGACAAAAGTCAGAGAATGGCTACAATACATGGAGAGGAAAAGAAACTGAGTAAGAGGCACTCTTACCTCCCTCTGCCAGGGCAGCTGCCACCTCATTCTGGGTGGAATAGATGTTACAGGCAGCCCACCTGCACTGAGCACCCAATGCAGACAAGGTCTCCATCAGGACCTATTGACGCATGCAAACACACACAAGGACTTTAAATATCTGTACCGGTTATACGGATTACAGGTACAGGATTACAGCGTACTTACAGCAGTCTGGGCTGTGATGTGAGTGCAGCCCACCACTTTAGCTCCAGCCAGGGGCTTTTCTCCCTGCGCTCTTTTCCTTAAAGCCATAAGAGCGGGCATCTCTGTAGGGCAACGGACTCAGTTATAGACTTTGAAAGTAATTCATATCAACTTGATAACAAATCTATTATTAGCAAGCATATCCCTTTTAAAAAGAATATGTAGCTGCTTGTGCTTTTAAACCGATTAAAAAAAAAAACAGGAAAAGAAGCTACAGAAAAAACAAATGAGTATGAGAGAGAGCAGAAAACACTGTGTGCTCAATGTTTAGCTGGTTATTAGGGGGTGAAGTAAGAAGCACCATGTGGTCTGTTGGTGCACTCTGAACATATGGGCCACTCAGCAGCCCAGGAAGAGAACAGCTTGTTTCTCTCCAACCACTGACTCATGCACCCAATAGCATATAGGAATATCCTTTTAAAGACTTGCAATTTTGAAGACTATAACGTTTTGATCATATGCTATTGTAAGCAATACAGACAATAGTGGTTTATTTGACCTACCTTGCTCAGCAATTTCTATCTCTCTGCGACCAAACTCAGCTTGCTTGATGTTCTTAATGCAGAAATCTCCATTGCCCTTGGAGTTCTTCTGCTGCTTGTCCCGAGGAGAGGTCTCATCATCCGAGCTATCAGTGTAGGAGGCAGCTGGTGGGACAAGGAACAGAGCATGACTGAAAAATCCATTTACATTACTTATAAATTAACATTACATAATTTTAATTCTCAAAATGGGGCTCAAGCCAAAGGCCTAACAAAACTCACTTTGGCTTAAAGTGAGATGCACCTGACCGCCATACCCGTAAAATTACACAAAATCATAGTGTGTGTGCGTGTGTGTGTCTCCACGCGTGCTTTTGTACCTGAGCTGTAGCTGTCAGTAGAAGACTGAGAGATAGAGCGAGATAGAGAACGCCGTCCGATCTTGGTGGGTCGTTTGTTGAACTCCTGCTTCTGGTCTGCAAACTGGATCTGCTGCACAATGTACAAGAGGAGAAATTATACGGATGAGGCCAATATTGGCATGCACAAACAAACTGAACCCAGGACACATTCAGAACGCTAATGCTTGTGTGCAAATATTAGATCATGCTACATAAAAATCACATACTTCTGTCCTATCCATCCAAAATTAAAGAAAAACACATGAACACTATTTAAAAAAAAAAAAACCTTTCTGATTTGATACTGATTGGTTAAATCTTGGACCGTTCACAATGCTCAGTCCAAAACAGATAAGATTTATTGAACGCTCTCATGAGCAAAGAGATTTTTTTTTCTTTCTTCTTTTAAATAAATAAATAAATCACTGATCATACCTAAAATTTTGTTACACATAGTAACTGTTCCTTCGCATTGCTTTGGATTACTGAATTAATTCCACAGTGAGGCTCTAATTAAGTACAACTTTAGTCATACCCGAAACCTGGACTTCTTAATGCTGCCCCACCTCTGTTATCAGGTTTACATTCACAGGATTTGGCAAACACTTTTCTACTTTTCTCCAAAGCGCATTCTCTGAACGATTAGCAGCCGGATGAGGAACTACATGATATGCCTGAAATGTGGAAACGTGCCCCATGAAGTGAGCTGCAGCGACTGTTGGATGTGTGGGTAATCTGATGTTACTATTCATGGCATGGCAGCTGCCAGGAAGAGAACGATGTCGGTGTTGTGAGAGGATTAAAGTGCAGCATACGGATAATGCCTCTTTTATGACATTATCTGAATGAACAGCAAATCTCAAATCCCGCTGCTGTATTATCAAGTGATATTAAAAATGGCAGTCTTACATAAGGAGGCAGTGCAAACAACACATCATATCAAAGCTTGTGAAACATTAATCATTATCCGTTGTACTCATCAGTGACAATGAATGACCATGTATTTAATGACGGACATATTTGGCCCTCAAGGTCAATTTTCTACATATCTGACTTAATGAAATACTACCTGATCAACAATTAACTCGGTGCTGCTTACCTTGTGCACACAACAATGTCTTATAAACCAACAGGCAGTCTTAAATGTCGAGTCTCGTCAATACATCAAAAATATGCCTCCTTCGGAAAAAAAACATTGGTTTATGCTAGATATGTAGAGTCTGTTTAGTACTGAAAGGATGGCATGAGCCTTCTCTGAACAACCCTCACTCATTGCGAAACTTCCCTGTCTAACTACCTGAACATGCACCGTCCTTTCCCATTAATGCGGATAAGATCGGAAAATACTGTATGAACAATAAAAAAATAACGACACTGCCAAGCTCTTGTCATTTTTAAATCCTATAATTTTAAGAACAACAGGGATGGCTGTGGTTGAGCTGGTCATGTTGAAGCTTACAGAGTGTGACACATTGAGCATACAGCTATGACTCACACAGTCTCTCTGTCTCACATGCATGTATACAGAAAACCTTGACATTTTGTATGCTTTGTGAAAAAGCATTTTGACTCACCAAGCGAGATGTGTAACACAATAGGGCAGATTAAACAGACAGAACCTTGACTCACACGTGGAGAAAGGCCATTGAGCCCCTCGTGCTGCACTGACGTTTCAGTGTCAATGTTTCACAAAATTATAACTTTAACTTTGAACATTAACACTGAGCAGCACAGAATGGCCTCAAAATAACAAACTTAGGACAAGTTAGTCCATTTTTTTCATTATCATCCATCTTAAATTACCACTTTGTCCTGGTCAAAGTCAGGGCACAGACAAGAAAGTGATCTTTAGTGACACGGTATGCAGATGATGCCAGTGTGGTTAGCACTTTCTCACATACATGTATAGCACATGAGAAATTATAAAGCATTTAGTTTTATAAGACCTGTGGAAATTTCTCACAGTCAGAAACAAATGCTCACATTCAGACAAGTTTTTTTTTTTTTTTAACAGAAACACAAAAAGCAGTTCAGAGAAATACAACACCTATCATCACAATGTACACATGTGCACCTCGCTCCCCACTAGTGTTAGACTCGCACCGCCTCACAAACCATTTGCCAGTAAGAAATTAACACTGCTGACACCACAGGATTTAAAGCGGTCAGCTCGCCTTTATGAGCCGAACATACACATGAGCTTTTGTCTACACACTTTTCACACAGGTTCTTCTCCATCCTGAGATCTGGACCCTACCCAGCAAGCCACTCCTCTTACCTTTTTCACTAAAGGTTTGCTGCACTCTCCATCCTTCTTTTTAAACATGTTTATGAGAATAGAACTGATGTGTGAAGTGGCACAAAGAGACAGATCCAATGCTGCTTTTATACCCGCTTCACTCGAGGCCAGTCCAGTCTGGTTCCGCTGCCTGTCCTGTACAATGCTCAATTGTTCATTTTTTATACCTCTCCCATCAGTCCTTTAATTGTTAATTGTTCAGAGCCTGGAAAGAACAAATCTGTTTAAAAATGAAAGCTAACAGTGGCCCAGTTCAGCATAACAGTGGGTCCAAACTGCTGTTGGGCATGTTGATGTTTCAGGTGAGAGTTTATGAAGTTATTACAGTATTTTTATACTGTATTACATATTGCTATGAAATGCTTACAGGCCCTCAACAAAGCATGCTTTGTGCAAAAGTTTAAAAAAGCAGGACACATGAGCAGGAGGTGGCAAGTCATGCTGCTTCAGCAAACCATCGTATAGGACATTAGTGTAACACCAAATGCCAGGTGTCACTTACAAAGGATTGATTGGCGGGTTAAAGTCATCTTTAAACCAAGGGACCCCAAATGCAGTTGGTTGCCTTGGAGACCTATGAGATATTACCTTTAACTATGAGAAACACTAAAAGTTGAAGATTTACCATGGCACTTACCATAATGATTGACCAAAAAATGTTAACTTTCAGATGCTGTGTCCCGATCTATTCTCCCCTAGGGTAGATGAGTTGCTTGGTGAGGTAGCTAAATATGGCAAACAGCCATTCATGTAATATTTTAGATGGAGAGGCCCTGGTAGTGGTGAAAAGAAAAAGGGGAGATAAAAAAAAATTCAAGCAACATAAAAAAATATATAAAAAGAATGTAAAGACTTGCTATTATGAAATGCACAGACAAACCACATTGTGTTATTGAGCTACTTTTATAGAATTTTGTGTTTGAGAGGATTTAATAAGAACATCTACATCATTGAACTGTTTTGACTTTTGTCAGAAGTAATGCTCTATAAACTATAATCAAGAATATTTTCTAATTAGTTTTTCCAGTATAATTCTGGTGTTCTAAAGACTATGGAAAAGACAAAAAAAGCTCCACAATACTTATTTTAAATTTCAAAAAGCACTTTAGATGCTTCACTTTCTGCTTTTAATGTCTTGGTAACGTTAGCAGATTTGTGGATTATCATAGAAAATCTCAATTTTAGGGCAATATAAGAAAGGTCATATGTTATTACGGGGGATGCACATCCGGGCCTGAGCCGCACATCAAAGCACTAAAGCAAAATCAATGTCTTATGTAAGAGGGTGGACGAACAGAAGAGGAAACAGACCTAACCAGGCATATCGACACCTCCCACTCATGGAATTGGTGCAGAACTGTAATGAAAACTGAAAACTAATACAATTTCCCTTTGTAAAAAATAAATAAAGTCCTCACTCTCAATTGTATTGGAGAGCATCAATTGCAGTGCTATATGTTTAAGATAACACACAAACACAACAGCATAAAATATATGAGCGAATTTTAATATACATTTTTAATTTGAGAGATTTTACCCAATTCAGAGATAGTCGAATGATAAGTTTGTTAGCTAGGTGAAGTGGAAGTTGCTATGGCATCTGGGATTGGCACAGCTAACAATATAATATGGTGAGACAAACCGTTATTTAACTGGATTAATACACTCACTCGTTCTCTATACCGCTTATCCTGTAAAGGGTCACAGGAGGACTACAGACCCCATTGGATTTAGAGCCCTGGGCAGTACACCCTGGACAGGATGGCAATCCATCATGTGCCACAAGCACACATTCACTATGAACAATTTGAAAATACTTATTAGCCTAAACTGCATGCCTTTGGAGTGTGGGAGGAAACCGGAGTCCCTGGAGGAAACCCATCAAGCACGGAAAGCACGCAAACTCGAGGACATGAAAACTCTATGCGCACACACACCCAAGGTGGGAATCGAACCCTCGAGGTGTGAGGACACAGTGCCACCATGCAGCCTGCTAGGGCTGCAACAACTAATCGATAAAATCGATAATTATCGATAATGCCGTTATCGATTAGTTGGGCTGCTTACGTCACTGAGGAGCGCGACCACAAGATGCACAAATACACAAAGATACACAGCCGCTCGCGCAATGGAGGTTACAGAAGCATCTGCAGGAAAAAAGCGTGCGCCCCAAGTCCTCCAAGGTATGGGAGCAATTTACATTAAACGCCTCTTAAAAGACTGTAAACTGCACGCTATGCAAGACCGTGCTTTCATGGTATGTCATGCACAAACACTTAAAAGAAAACATGTTGGTGTTACAAATGGCGAAACGTCAGCAGGGTCAGTAAAAACTGTATCTCTTAATCGTGTAAAAGTTGTATAGTTTAAGTGCTTTTGTTTAAACTGTTTGTTGACTTCGGGCCAGTCGCGCTAGATCTGTTCACGTGCTACTTGCTAGCATCACATTGCGCAATCACCTCATGAGCAATAGTGATTAGTTAAATGGCGCTACTTTAGATTAGCTTAAATTACACGGTGCGAATAACAGTAGAATATTACATTTAGTGATTGTTGTGGTTTTCAGCGAATGCAAATAA
>JAOVVA010000016.1:8369789-8400559 GCA_028565275.1 Leiocassis micropogon
AGCTTAAATTACACGGTGCGAATAACAGTAGAATATTACATTTAGTGATTGTTGTGGTTTTCAGCGAATGCAAATAACAGTACATTTGTGACTATTAGCTTTTTGCATTTCTACAGTTTTTTTATAGTCCACTACAAAGTTAAGTTGTAACAAACGTAATTTACTGTGGTTTTACTTAAGCATACATCATTTTATTATACAAAATGACATTATTTTAGCTGTTTATCGTAACAACTGAATATGTCAGTGTATTTTTTAAATATATATATATATATTTCATTTAAGGTTTAAATGTCAAAATTAAAGATCATTAAACTTTACATGTGGCTTTTGCATCTTTAAAAGTTTTTTTTATAAAGATATGTTTTTTTAAATAATTATAAGCAAAACATCAAATTAAAGAAGCGTTTTGGTTTTATCTGATTAATCGGGAAAATAATCGGCCAACTAATCGATTATCAAAATAATCGTTAGTTGCAGCCCTACAGCCTGCATTAAGACAGACTAAGGAAAATGACTGAGTACATGTTTATCGTCTTCTAGCAGTTAATTGAGGCAGATCACAGTTAAAAGGTTTCCCCCTTTTTTTCTATATGTTAACCTTCGGCCTGTCAACAACTGACATCTAAGACACTATGCTATGCCTATGCTAATCAGGTGTCAACCACTACAATTATAATTTTCCTTTAATATAGCCTTTAAGTTGTGTGTGCGCCATGTGTGTGTGGCCCCACACAATGTTCACACGCAGAAGAAAAAAAAGTCAAGATCCAAATCGCTGACAAAATTGTGTAATGTGCAAAACAGAGCCAGTAAACTCTTCTTGGCACGACGCTGGTGCACAGATTTGTCTTCCTAGCTAACCAGCTAAGGCTAACCAGGCAGGGACAGAGCAGCAGTAATCTCACACTAGGATGGCCTGGGAGTGTATTCAACATCACCACCTAAAATCATCCATTTGGGTACAGGAAATGACCTACACCTGTTTTCTCAGGAGGTATGAAATACCACTTTTGGAGTGAAGACTATTGGCAGTGTGCCAAAGGAACACCTTATTTAGCAATCAATGGACAGACGAGAAGGTGGTATAATGACTTCAATCAATCAATCAAGCTCTAAAGGCTTTGTGTGGTGATTATAACTGATCGATTTATTCAAACAAGACCACAGAACAGGTTTTATTAAAATTAAGTATTAGGTTTTACTTCAAATGACTGCCAAATGACTTACTATGACTAACATAATCTCAATCTGATCTGTTGGGGCCATGTAAATCCCTACAGTGTACATTTCACTAACTGAGACTGGGCAACAGTGAGGTAGAAGTTATAGTCAGACAACGTTTTCTTTTTGGTGGTAATTCAGAAAATAATCTCTTTCTGTGATTAATAACAGAATTAATACAACAATCCTCTCTGAGAGGAACAAGCTTTCTTAACTAAAAACTGTTTGCAGATATATGACAAAAGGTCACTTACACTTACTACAGGGTGATGCATTTTTTAAGCATGTAAAATCAGAAAACCACATCTTAACACAATCTGTCCTCTTCAACATACAGAAATGCACAGATTGCCATGATTCATTAGGGTCTCCTAACGAATCATGTTACAGGACAGTGTATGTCATTCCTCTCATTTCCCTGACACATGGCATCATCGCAACTGACCAATGATAGAACAAAAGGTTCTCTGTCGTGCCATTCTGAAGCCCAAAACTTTTCATGATGTAACAATACTAACAATACATTAACACCTTCTAAATGTTAGCAGTCCTTTGAGACGAAATGGTAAAAATACAAAAGTAATACTGAGGTTCGTCATAGCTAGTAATATCAGTAATTACGGTAAATGCTCTCAATAAAATTAAAATACACTTCCTCAAAATAACTTGAGATTGCTTATTGGTTTCCTGATCACCATCATTAGCCTGCATTTGAATTCGATCATGTTTCCTCAGTCAGTATTTATTAAAAAAAAAAGAAAAGAAGTTTTAATTTTTGCAGTTTGTCTGCCAAACATCTGTTGCTAAACATAAATAATTGATGTCACAAGTCAACCTCCCTAATCATGCCCTTCCACACTCGCTCACCTTTATTCAGCCCAAAGAGTTTTGAAACAACCACCTCTCATTGTGCAAAGACTCAGTTTACAAAAGAACACAAGACTGAAATTTACAGAGATTCATATTACTAACTAAACCTGCAAAGAAAACAGTCCTTTGTCTGTATATAGATCTTGCTAAGCTGAAAGTGGGCCATGATTCTGACCTATATAGTGTTCACTCTATACATTCAGCACAGCTGAACCACAGTGGCAAAGGTTAAGAGGTCAAAAAAAATCCCAACGTCATGCTGTGATCAAAGATAATAAACAGTGCACATATGGTAAAAATCTGATGCTAGATAGGGTATGAATGTGAAAGAGGAACAGAGAACTACAAGAGCAGCAAGAATCTTGCAACCTAGTGGACCCACTCAAGTGACAAAAATAATAAAGACGAGAATCTCTCACTCTCTTGAATCTTCATTATGAAATGTTCGCACTTGCCACCCTAAGCCTGCTTTATTTGTTCTTGTATTTATGCTGTTCCTGTAGCTTAGGTGGAAGGAAGAATTGTTTAACCATTTTCCTCCTGATAAGTGGCTCAGTGCTGCAGTCTAGCCAGCAGTTCAAAATACAGAGGCAATAGTTTGTGCGAGAACTTTCACTTCCATAAAACTGAGATAGTTACATAATAAGACATCTATCTACAGCATACTGAATCATTTTATTTAAAAACATCTACAACAGGTAACAGGGTTGAGGCAAAATTAGAAGCTTTCGTAAAGTGATGTCAGCTAATAAATATGGCATTGGAATACAGTAATTAAAAGTAAGAGTGGACAAAACCAGGGTGGGGTCCACCTTTGGATTGAGTCATGGTCATGTGAAATGAGCTGGTACAATAAGGTTCACACAAGCCAAACTGCTGACTGACTGAGAACACACATTTCTCACTAGAGTTGTTCTCTGTGTTTCAATAAATCACACAGCTGTAAAGGCAGATATTTGTTCTCCAAATTGATGTTAGTACAGTTTTAACCAGCTTGATCCTTCCCACAATAAAGCATCAAAGGGCACAATCTTTGATAACGTTTTTTTTTTGGCCAAGAGACATAGAAGGTGAAGTCTGGTGAGCCCAGAGTCAGTATTCATAAACAGAGTCCAGTCCAAAGAGCAGCAGTGGAAAATAAAAAGCAGGGCAGAGCCAGAACAGACACTTCAGATCATTCAACTGGTTTGATACCACACTAAAAACTATATTTGTAAAAATAACATGAGGCAATAAAAGCATTGTCCTATTGGGTTAAATGTGTTCTACAAAATGTGCGTGTAAAATAATCCCCCTATGTAAAGTATAATCTGTGCTCAGCTGCAGGTTAGGAGGGTGCCACATATGTTGATTAAAAAAACTTTTATGCAGAGCCATCTGATACGATTCCCTGCCATTAATAAAACAAACTTTCTTTCTCTTCTGCTGAGAGAAGCCTCTTGATGCTGAGCATCAGCTGTGCTTTAGAAGGGGGGGGGGGGGGAATCAGAAATGTCAATAAGAGCCTTTACACAGTAATACGGGACTTCTTGCTACAGGGTCTCATCTCAAACCAACATTAACTAAATAACTTTTAAATTACAGTGTATATTTAATGCTATTACATGGATATTTTAAGCCACCTACAGTGTAAGAAGCACACACACAATTCCAAAGAAATTCATCAACTGAAGTCTGCTATCTGTTAAGAAAAAACACACATGTGAAGATGACCTCTACAGGGTTACAGAAAAAGTTTGCTGTATCAGCAGGAACTGAGAACTGGTAGAGACGAGGGGAAAAACTGATTCTGAGTATCACGATTCTTTTGTGTGACAATTCATGTATTGTCATCCTGACCCCAAAATTATTATTTTTTAATATTTTGTAATTTATACATGTTTGCATTTGAAGAGGTTGTTGCTGTTCCATTCAAACATAGCATGCTTTGAACTATTCCCAGAATGGCAGGAAATACAGCATACTGTGTGGCAGGAGCACGTGTTAGAAGTACGTGTTAAATTAACTTAGAATTCTAAAGAAATGTAAAAAAAGATATATGGATTTGGAATATTTATAAAGTTGTTATACAAACAGAATCATAATACAAACAGAATCAGCGCCTAGGTATCGTGATGATAAAGTATCGACTGGTCCCTGGTCATTCCTGTCCCTAGAAACTGGTTAAAATAACACGTCATGTCTTACATAACATGAAAGTTCTGGAAGATACCCTGTGCTGTTTTACGACTTAAACCAAAGATTTATAAACCAAAATGATAACGGCATTAAGCACGCTAAAACAACACAGGACTGATGCAACAGCAAGAACCTGAATTTGTTCAAATGGGCTACACAAAACAGAGGGGGTCGATGTAGAATACTTATGGGTAAAACTTTTGGATCATGTAACAAATTACACAATACAAAACCTGCACAAAAAGTAAATTTACTTGCTTCATTCGTAGCACAATCGTCTCTGTGAGAAAATCAACACTCCAAATAAAGTGAACACAAAAACTGTTCGAATACTGAAAAGCTTTGTTCAGGTGGAGGTGGGGGTGGGGCCAATTTCAGGGCCCAGAAAACAAAAAGGACAAAATAAAGAAACTGACATTCAATACATATCAAATTTGTATACCGTTAATTACATGGTTTATTTACCTTCTGTTGCAAGTTTATGCTTTTCAGCCATGATTCCTGAGCTCAAAAAAATTGAAAACGCACATAAAACCAAGCCTTATTCTTTAAGCTCATTCTTTTTTTCATTACTAATTGCAAAATACAAATCTAACATACATATATATATACACACATACAAATATATCCATCTACTCTGGTCACTAAAATTCAGCATCAGAGGACAAAGGCCGTCTTTTGACTAGAGCCGAGCGGCAGCTTCAATAAAACCCTAAGTGCACTCAGGTGGCTATAAACCTGCTCCTGTGAGCCAGTTCTGAAAACCTTTGCAAATGCACCACATGACAAGAAGCAATCATTGTCTTGAGGCTTGTGGATAAAAGCGTCTATTTATGTGCCAGATGGTGTTCTTCTGAGGCTCTGAGTAAGCACTGAACAGTGTGATGTTCCTTCAAGTCTGGGTAGGGGCCTAATTCAGTTCTGAGCATGTCTCCTTATAATGTGTGCTACATGTGCAGTAGCGATAAGAGGGGAAAGCAGCGTCGTGCTCAGACACAAGAATAGATGCTATGCACAAAAATCTGCTGCTGAGTCCTCAAAGGGGGTCAACAAGAGTGGGGAGATCATTTATGAAGATTTAAGAAGATGAGAAAAATATAGGAATGCACCAATATAACTTTTTGTCAGACTGGGTACAAGTACAGTACTTCCGTTTGAAGGAATAGTAGATAGTATAGACAGTATAAGCATTTTTTTTTTTATCTTGACTTTAAAGAAATTCAGTAAAAATTACACATTGTAATATAATTCGTAAAAAGTTGCATGGATAATCTGATAACACTAACAACCAATTTGACCACAGATGGCCAACAGGCTCTGTCAGTGTCGGGATCTTTTCATTAAAATCTTAAAAGTACAATTGGTTCCTGTAACATGTTCATAAGATATTACACAAATAAGCTCTCCACCCAATATCAACCAAGTTCAAGCAAAAGTCAGTCTAGACAACTGAAACAAGACACTCCTTCAGGAATTGAGTAAAAATAAGGGAAATGTCTTCCAAGACTTAAAGGGCTACTGCGCCATGAGCCACCAAAGAATCTAGTTGGGCATGAGATACAAGTCATGGCATGAAACGAGAAGCCTTTGCTGGTTTGGTGGTTTATCCACATTGAGCAGGATTTTTGGAAAAATAAAAATTTTGGAAGATGAGATTTTTATATATATATTACACTCCAGCCACTTAAGTTATGACTCCTTCACACCATGTCAGTGTAAAACTTCCCCCCTCACCACTTTCAACTTAGTAATGTTGTTCTGTATCCTACACTTATGTATGTACACACTCAGTGATACAGTAGGTGGCAGTTAGTTTGTGATCTGTTGATGACACATTAACACAGTGTCCATGTTAATCATACTACAAGGACTCCGTGATAAAGCGTATTCAAATCTGAGTCTGGATCCTTGATATGAACGCAGTGTAATAGTGTGGAAAAAAACATTTAAAATATATTCTTATACACAAAAAAATTATGATGACATGACAAAGCTCCACTCCAAAAGGCAAATAGAATGTTTCATGAATAAATCGGTGACTCAGACAAATCCAATGTACTTGTTCTTTAGCAAACTCCGTTAAGGAGGACAAAAACATGTACAAACATGTACATTAGCTTCTCTCTCTAATCATGGATGACATCCTGTAAAAGCATGCAAGGTTATTAAAATGATCTAAAGTCTTTACAGCTAATGTGTAGGTCAGTGTAGAAAATTATTAAGGCAAGCGGCACAAAATGGACAGAAAAAAAGTTGGGTATTTAAAGCTAAAGTTTCACAGGGCAGTCAAATAATCTGCTAGCACAGAAAGTTTTCTTTATATGGAATTTGCTATTTTCCTTTTTATTTCAGACACAAGATGGCTTAGCATTAATTTCAAACACAAGATGGCTTATCATTAATAGAGAATAGATGAGAACCAGACGTAACGCCAACTCAACGTAACTCAACTTTTTTCTTAGGGGTCGAGTGAAGTCTGTAGTCTACCGCAATTGGTCCAGAACAATCTCTGCACTAAAGGAGGAAATCATCTCTGCAAGCAACATCAGCTCAAACCAAAAATGTTTAATGTTCTTGTATTCAGGATATCTACAAGTGCTGCAAAGTCAGAGACTGTCAATTAGAGCATTCACTGTAATTTAAATATTTTGTTTAAAAATACATTTTTGCCTCAGGATACTGCCTTTGCATGGGTATGTGTGGGTATGCTACTGAAAACAGCATTTTCCTTAATGGAAAGCTATAATTATATTACACATGCTGTGGTGTGAAATTCATATTTAGGCTAGTCTTTTCAACACAGCTCTTTTTTTATCAGTTACATAACATATGGGTTTTAAAAAAAAGTGTTAAAGGGCTATAGAGTGGCCCCTTGATAATATGAAATTTAACATCTTGCTGACAATCAAATGCCAAATGTCTCCTCAACTTGTACAATAGTTTCTGTATAAAAACAGACAGAAGCCTTACAGCACCAGGCAGGGAGGAAACAGTCCAGACTGATGAGCGTCTGTATTGTAAATATTCTTTGTGGCACAGCATTTTTAACTTGAATTCTCCCTGTGAGTGGTTACATTCTTAAATTAAGAGATTAATACAAAGTTTGATTTTAAGTCCAATGTCCAAGCATATAGAAAGATACATTTTTCACTGCCATTCTAGCAGGTATTCAGTCAACACACAAGCCACAAAATGTCAACATGTAAGCCTATAAAATTAAGCTTAGTCATTCTTGTTACAAATTAATTTGCTCCAAATTATTTTAGAACTATATTAACAGCCACTTCATTAGGTACTCTGTGCCACGACTAGGTTGGACCCCCTTGCACCTTATTTCTTTCTGGGATAAATTTAACAAGGTGCTGGAAACATCCCTTAAATATTTTGATCCATACAGACAAGATCGCTGCAGATTTGTCGCTGCACATCCATGACATCCCAAATGTAATGTGCTCTACTGGATTGAGATCTGGTGACTGTAGAGGGCATTTGAGTACAGTGTACTCATTGTCATGTTCAAGAAAGAAGAATGAAATTATTTTGGCTTTGTCACAGGGCACATTATCCTGTGGTCATAAACAGATGGACATGATTAGCAATAATACTTAGGTAGGCTGTAGCACTTAATGCTTAATTGGTGCTAAAGTGTGCCAAGACAATTCCCCCACACCAATTACACCACCAGCAGTCTGATCTATTGATGCAAGGCAGGATAGATCAATGCCTTCATGTTGTTTACACCAAATTCTGACCCTCTTAAAATTGCAGCGAGATGAAGACTCATCAGACTAAGCAAGATTTTTCCAATCTTCTATGGTCCAATTTTGGTGAGCCCTTGTGAATCGAAGCCTCAGCTTCCTGATCTTAGCTGACAGGAGTGGTACCCAGTGTGGCCTTCTGCTGCTGCAGCCTATCTGATTCGAGGTTCGCTGTGTTGTGCGTTCAGAAATGTTTTTAGCAGACCTAAATTGAAATGAGAGGTTACTGTATCCTTTCCACTAGCCTGAGCCAGTCTGTCCATTGTGCGCTGACCTCTGGCATCAATAAGTCATTTTGACCCAGAGAACTGACACTCACTGGATATGTTTAGACCATTCTCTGTAAACCATAGAGATGGTTAGGTGTTAAAATCCCAGTACATTAGCAGTTTCAGAAATACTAGGACCAACCAGTCAGTCACAGATAACCTTGTCACATTCAAAGTCACTTAAATCGCCATCCTTCTCCATTCTCAGTTTGAACTTACGTCTTCACCGCCATCTGCGCGACTTTACCGCGACTGCATGCCTAAATGCATTGTGTTGCTGCCATGTGATTGGCTGATTAGATATTTGCGTTAAAGAGAAGTTATACAGGTTCATAATAAAGTGGTCGTAAAATGTATACTTCAAACAGGATTGAAGTTAGTGAGAAAAAATTATCTGACCTTGGTTTAATGTTGACATGGTTTGGATCAGGTCATTTGCTACAATGAGATAATTCCAAATAAATTCTTTAAAAAAAAAAAAACCTTGCTCAAGTTATCATGCTAGACAATTTTAAATGGACATACACAACAAAAGCAAAAATTTAGATTCATGTTTAAATTACAGTGAAGAAAGATATGTTAATGCTGTTTAAAAGCAATACTTTGGTACTAAATGACTTGTACAGCTGAATAAAAACTGTCCTTCCTAACAAATTCCCAGTAGCCCTGCTGTCTAGAAAAAACTGCTTCCAGCAAGACATCAAAGACATACTGACTTTATTTTTTTGTGTCTTTTTTTCCTTCCTGTTTTGAAGTGTACTTGTGATAAAGTGCAAGTACGTCACAGAGACAGCACTCAAACAGCTTATCAAGTCCAACCGTGAAGAGGAAAGCTCTTGTGCGCTGATCTGCTATACAAGAGGAAATCTGGAAATTATTCAGATGAACAAAGTACACACAGTAATCCACTTAGGCACAAATGGCTTATAACAATTAAACCATAAAATAATAGCCACCTATTTTCCTCCACATGAGCTGACCTTCATAAAATGGCAATATACTGAGAATCATGTTGAAATTATTACAGCATGACAATAACAAAACACACAGCAAAATCTCAGTAATGCCCTATAACAGGAGTCGAAGTGATGCTAGAGTTTGAATGTATTAGTGGGACCCACCGTCAAGTCTAGCAATTCAGCGTTTTGATGGCCTGCTACCAGTTTTCAATGTCAATATGAAGAGACATGGGGTCAAAAGCAGTCCAGCTACTAAAAACCAAGCTGCCCCCATTCACCTACCCTCAATAACCTGCTTTGACCTCAGCTTGCAGGACCAACACACCCACCTGGTAGCATGTATGACAATATGTCTACTACAAGGGCGGGTTGCATTAAGTACGTATCCATTTCACAACTTCTGCCTACTTGCACAGATTAGTACTGTTCCAGCTTGCTGATTATTTGCACAGATCCACATTGATTACATACTGTTTGCATAGCTGTGTCTCCAAAAAGAGTTTGTCTTTTTTGTCAGACTGAAGGTGCCACTGCCTTTTCCTTTAACAACACTCCATAAGCGTTTGGGAACTGAGGACACTAATTGTTGAAGCTTTGTAGATGGAATTCTTTCCCATCCCTGCTTGATGAATGACATCAGTGGCTCAACATTCCGGGGTCTGCGTTGTCGTTTTTTGCGCTTCATAACGCGCCACACATTTTCAATAAGATGGCAGCATATTCTGCTCCAAAAACTGTATGTACTTTTCAGCATCCTTGGTGCCTTCACAGATGTGCAAGTTACCCATGCCATGGGCACTAACACACCCCCATACCACTAGAGATGCTGGCTTTTGAACTTTGTGCTGATAGCAATCTGGATGGTTATTTTCCTATTTAGCACACTTTTCCACTTTGCGTCAGTCCATCTTAGATGAGCTCGGGCCTAGAGTGTTTCTGCCAGCTGTGTTTCTGGTTGTTAATGTATGGCTTGAGCTTTGCATGGTACGGTTTTAACTTAGACTTGTAGATGTTGCGACAAACTGTGTTAACTGCCAATGGTTTCCTAAATTGTTCTTGAGCCCATGTGGTAATATCCTTTATAGAATTAAATCTGTTTTCAATACAGTGCCGTCTGAGGGACAGAAGGTCACGGTCATTCAGTGTTGGTTTTCGGCCTTGCCGCTTACGTGCAGAGATCTCTCCGGATTCTCGTAATCTTCTGATATTATGAACTGTAGATGATGGGATACCTAAATTCTTTGCAATTGTATGTTGAGGAACGTTGTTCCTGTTTACCCCAACCTTGCTTGTGGATGACTGAGCTTTTCGGGGATCCTCTTTTTATACCAATCATGACTCTCAATTGACCTGTTCACCTGTGGAATGATCCAAACAGCTGTTTTTGGAGCATTCCCCAACTTCCCCAGTCTTTTGTTGCCCCTGTTCCAGTTCTTTTGGAACATGTTGCAGGAATCGAAATGAGTAAATATTTGAAAGAGACAATCAAGTCATCTCTTGTCTTTGTGGTGTTTTCAGTTAAATATGGATCACCAAGAATTTGCATGTTTTTGTATTCTGTTTTTATTTATGTTTTACACAATGTCCCAACTTCACTGGACTTGGGGTTTGTATATTTCAAAGCATAGCATTCTATCAGAAATGTACATAGATGATGTAATGCAGTAATTGTGCATACATCCATAGCAATCTGGATAACCTTTCTCTTGGTTTTGTGTGTAGGCGGATGCTGAAGCGAACAGGTCAGGTTGCCAAAAATGTCTGATTAGTGCACATGGGACTCATTATTGGGTACTCAAAAACTTGCAACTTGTAGGTTAAATCCATAAGTCATTAGCAGGTTTTGCTGGTGGCTAGCAAATGCAGGGTATTTACGATCACAATACGCTATTTTATAAAAACATCTCATGCTTTCCCAGATTAAGTATAAAGATTTGACCAATTACAGGAGCTTACTTTTCTTTCACCAACAGTTGTAGCTGTTGATGTTATGAAGCAAAACTAGTGTCAGAAGCACCGAGTCATAAGTGGTCACTGCATGGTGGTGTCTGGTGACCTGCATTAACAAGCCACAGGAACCACAACACATTTCACCACAGCATTGCAGTGTACACTCTTATACAGTACATCAGCACAAATCTGATCCCCTGAACTCACACCATGTATAATTAGAATATCAAAAGAAAAGAAAAAAAAACACTAATCATCAGTGCTCAAGGCTACACCGTCCCAAACTGCTTTATGAGTCGTTTTGACCACCAGGCTAGAAATGGTAACCATGAGTGTAACCTACTTTCCAGGAAAATCATCTTACAAACATGAACCAGGTTACATTCTAGTTTTAGGAGGATACACATGCTCTACAGGTTTCTGTAATAATAACTTTAAAAAGTGTCATTCTTAGTGGAACATTGCTATCTTTGGCTACCCACAATCCATTCACAGGGCCTTCCTGTTCACTGTTGGCATAGCACCTATCAAACCAGGAAGCAATGGTCTAATGGCATGAGATTACAAACAGCAGGAGACAAAAAAAGGATGCATCTCTGTGGGCGTGTCTGAAACATAAAAACTGTAGCTTATTTAGAATGCATGAAGTGGCAGGAAAGGCATCAAGTCACGTCCAAAACAAAAACTCTGTGAGAACAACTCCGTCTAATCTACCTTCATCTACTGGGTCTCTGGCTCAAAAAGGGGCACTGATCAGCTCCCAATTTCATGCGTAGTAAAGCCTCTAACCAATCACTGATGATGCAGAAGGCAGGATTTAGCTGGGAAAATAGGAAGCCTAATCTAACCTCAAAGTTGGAGGAAAAATACTACTGCATGTTCTTCTGTTCTCTAGGTGTGCATGAAAGCATTAAATATTATTGTTGTTGGGTGGGTTGGCTCTGACACTAGTCATGCATCAATCATAAACCATGCTTCTATGCTTCATATCAGGCTGTACTCATTTGCAGCGTGTTTGAGTTCAGAGCTGTCACTCAGTCAGAAACACGGCCTCTGATTAGTTGACAAGTACTGTGCCTCCGATTCGCTGATATACTCAGAGGGAGGCAATGGCTTGTGCAGGCTAACAATAATGAGTGGAAAAATTGATAAAGTCTTTCATTTTATCACATTTTTATAAATTTAATAAAATTAAAAAAATATTTTAATTGCCTGATAGGACAACTACATTTAATTGCCTGATAGGACAACTACATGAGGCATTTCACAAAACAGGGTTTATTTGCCCTAAGTAAGCAGGCAAATATTAATATCGAGCACAGGTTGCTGACTGAAGGAACACCTGGTCAGACATAATTATAAGCTCCTTGGCCATGACAAGGTGATCATCAATGAAAAAGCAAATAACAGTACAGGCATATTCTCAAAAACATAACATCAAATCAGGGACGTGTGGGAGTAAAATATTGTTTGATGTGCATTAAAACACTATTAAATTACGTGAATCTCTTGACTGTTGAACCTCACTGTTTTTCCCCCATACGATCTTGTCAATGTCCTACTATGGAAGGTTTTAGACAGCATTAAGTGATGCTGTGGCAAATATAATAACCATAACTCACTGTGCACTTCTATCACACGATTCTAGAGTGGAGTGGGACACATAATCTGTGATTTGGGGACATGGGCAGAAACGGATTAGGAAAATCCATCTATGTAACACGCTAGTCCCCCTGCCCTTGTCCCACGGATCAGCAGCTCCATTTAGCAAGCTTGCTATTGTAGAAACAGCTCAAAACATGCAGCTTACCAAAAAAGCAGCTCAAAACATGCAGCTTACAAAAAAAAAAAATAATAAATCAAAGCCAGCCTTTCCCCTGAAACAGCTAGTGATGAGTCCAGTCACAAAAGGCAGCTATTTTTGCACATTGATGGTAAAAGAGTACATGTTATGAGAATATTTGGGACTTTACCAAAAGTACTACAGTAAAGAAGGATAAAAGTATTCTTGGATATGGAAAATAAACTTGTTATATTGCATACAACCAAAAGATCAAAGTTCTCCTGGAGCTCGATTCTGTTGGCTTGTATGCAATATAACCTTCAATCAATTACTAGCTATAAATCTTTGGGAACCGTCATAGAGTTACAAACAGAACTCCTCAACCATGAAACCATTATCAGAGTTTTGTTCTACCAGTCGAGCTGCACAGGTAATAGCTTGAATAATGAAAATGAACTCTTCCCAAGGTGAACATTAGCCTCAGTACCACCTTTATACTTTTTTCATTTTAGAAATAGACTCACATTAGTTCTTAAGCGGTGGCCCACAAAATTAGCATTTTCTTTTAACACTCCCAGAAAAATGTCTGTGTATTGTCTCTAGTGAAAGAGACTAAGCTAACAGTAAATTACTCTTCTCATTGCTGATGACATCTCACTTACACAGAGTTTAAAAAAAGGAAAGTAGGAAAGACAATTCCCCATATACCCTAGACTACTTTAAGCTTATGAGTGAAGGAAAGAGATGTGGAATATATGGCAGAATCAGGCATTAAGTTTGCCCTCACTGTGATTTCTCGGATATGACTCAGCTGCACTTGTACAAAATGACAGGGCAAATCAGATTGTTTTGTTTTTAAACCAAACAAATGTTCAAAGCTCAAATACCTGTTGCTGTGCAAAACAATTTCCTTTTCAAAGACCAAAGAGATGAAGCGTAACTCCCTAGAGGCGGAAATAAAATTCCAAAGTGTACCTTCACGGAAAGCTAAGGATTGGGTCTCTCTCTTTTACACAATGAGCCTCATTTTATCTAACCGGATTCAAATTTATTGATTCATAAATTGTTCACATGAGCATTTACACAAGAAAATGTGGTTTGATTGGAATCCTGTTAGGTTGGGAAAATGTTCATATCCTGTGAGAACTTCTGGGTTAGCATCAATGTATGTATGAGATTCGCTAATGTGAACCCTGGTTGACTGACTTCAGTTTCTGTACTCTGTGATTTACTGCAATTTTAAACAATTATTACACACTGTCAAGTATAAAAAGTTTATTCATTTCAAGTGCACATAAATCTAATAAACTTTTGTGAAGAAAGCACCCTAATTCATCCATGCTTGTTAGTTATCAATTTTTTGGCTACTTAACAGTCTACTGCATATGCAAAGACCAACAAGCCTGGAAACCGTTTCATTAACTTTGCTGATTATGTTCTGGGAGCATTATTTGATGGGGTCTATCAAAACATGATATTCTCCCATAAAATAAATTATAATAAAGCATTAAAAAAAATGTTCCACTTGCTCTTACAGCACCTTTACCCTTTAGCAGGTTTAGTAGGGTAGGGCAAAAATTCAAGCTATGATGGCATCTTTTTTCTTTTTTTTTGACAAAGCCAGCATAATTTTGAAGAACACCAATTTAAAGCTTTATATATCTGATTTTCTTCCTTGATATGAGACAGATTTCTTTCAGGACTTTCACAACAGACTTGAATCTCTTATATATTTTTATGTTGCCCGAGCTCAGATATACATGTAAGAAGTGGCTAGGCAACATCAGTGAGATCATGTACCTCTTTCAAAACACTAATATCACGGTCAATATTGTCATCCTGTGTTGGCAAAGCAGGGAAAAAAAGGATTTTCAAGTCAAGTGGATTTCAGGCCATTCCATTATATAACTAGTACACACTGAAATTAAATGTTTTTCCCCAGGAACATGGTGCAAAACATAATACAATTGCACAAAACACACAGCGACGTAAAATGCAAATACACAACTCTGGCAAACAACACAATGAATCCACAGGACATTGATTGTGATCAGGACATGGCAAGAGGAAAACTATTGTGTGGAGGGAAAAAACATTAGTGCAAAAACTAGTACCTGTAAACTATTGAATGAGATAACCGCAATAAAATAGGTGCATAAAAATGTCTAATAGCAGCAGTTGTGTGTACATTATTATTAATAAAATGAATTATAATTTTATCTGATATTAAGTGGAAGGATGGGGAATTTGACTGTGGGGCATTAACACGTAAAAAGTAACCTAATAAAGCAGTAATGTTCAGAATAATTGTGTTTCATAGGCACAAATGCACTCTCATTAAAGACAGGTATGGAAAGGCCTGCACTTATGAATTTAAATAGTTAATCTAGACAGATCTGATTTGAGAAGAATCTTAATTGTGCAATATGTCAGAGTAGCCAGAGGTCACCAGCATGTCCTGACTGCTTTTTTCGTATTTGTTAACATAGTTTGGCTTTGGAGTAAATACTTACTGCACATCATTAAAAAAAAAGAGAAAAAAACTAAATTCTCTCAGTTTGTGTAAGCTTTTTCCTGAAAGATTGAGAAAGCAGGCCCAGTGTTGGAGAATGTGAACATTCCTGCAGGCACATACAACAATCTGGATGACCTTGCTCTAACAGCAGGTAGTATGATGCTGAAAAGACCCCATGGGCAGCAATGGAATGGTTAATTAGTTTGCTTATTGCTGAATGCTTACAGAACCAGTCAAAAGTTTGGACACACCTAATTCAAAGTTTTTTTTTTTCCTTTAGTGATTTATTTTCAACATTCTAAAACAATCTTTTGCTGCAATAACATATGAAATCTGCCAATTAAGTAATTCTGGATTCCTTCAGCATTGTTTTACATAAATTTTCATTCATTTATCTTCTATACTGCTTATCCTGTACAGGGTTGCTAGGGCCTGGAACCTGTCTCAGGAAGGGCAAAAGGCAAGGATTACACCTTGGACAGGGTGCCAATCCATAACAGGGCATCACAGGGAATTTGGGAGACCTGAAGCAGGGATAACCTCTGTGCTCTTTCATTATTATGGTTAAACTGGAATCCATTAGGCGCTTCCTTAATGCAGTGGTGGTCACATGTGACATCTTTACCCCGGTAGGATTAAAGATCACACTGCTGATCAGTTTATTTCTGCCCATTAAATTCAAGCACAATTACCCATGCTTTGGGTCTATGGGAGGAAACCGGAGCACCTGGAGGAGACCTACCAAGCACAGGTAGACCATGCAAAATCCACGCACACAAACCCGAGGTGGGAATCGAACCCTCGACCCTGGAGTTGCGAGACCACAGTGATAACGATGATGCCACTGTGCTGCCTCATTGTTTTACAATATAGAAGAAGAAAAAAAAACAGGAAAGACCATGGAATTAAGTGGATCATGGAATTTAATTAAACCATGTTCAAGTAGGCTTACTGGGCAATCAGTGATGTGGCTGAATTTAATGGGGAAAAAACAAACTGATCAGCAGTGTACGTGTTTGTGATGGGGAGGGTGTATTCTATATGCATGATTAAAACCTGTTATTACGTTACACAAAAACCACCTGAAGGTGAGAATCACACCGGGGCGATGACGTCACCCGCGACAACCACCACATAAGAGAAGGGCTTAATGGACTCCAGTTTAACCACAATAATATAACAGCACGGATGTGATCCCTCCGACCGAAGTGTTTCGGCTCATTTAATTTGTGACAAAGTTAAACCATCAGTATATAAAAATGGCTGAGGCGCAGCTGACACTCGGGTTAGAGACATTATAAGATGAACCCAGTACCATCGTTGGGGGAACAAATGTGGTAGAGCTACCTGTTCTTCCTCCATCACTTCAGTGAGCGGTTAAACATCCAGAGCAGCGCAATCCCAGCGCACTGCGGACTAGCGTGCTAGCGAGCTAAGCTAACCCAGCTAGCTGAACCTGCAGTCAAAAGCGGTTGCGGTACCAATGTTACGTAAACAGTCCTGACTTAATACAGGGACCTCGACGTTGCGTTCGAGGGTCAATGTAGCGCTATCCACACTGCTGTATTAGCATTTTATGTTTATGGAAAGACAAAAAAAAACGTTATTAGCAAAACCCGGGCAACGGTGTTGGCTTGCTAACTTTCCTCACAGTGGCCACATCAGATTTCACAGCATGTTAAGTGTGGAGAAAAACGTTTGACTCGAATGTAACGACGACATTGAAACATTTAGACAAATAAGTTATTCGACTAAATTTTATTTTAAATCAGGAAAAGCAAAAACCGTGTATGTGTGTTTCAAACGCGCTGTGCCGTTAGCAGAGTGCGCGCGAGCCCCCGTCGCACAATGAGAAAGCTAACAAGCTAAAAAAGCGCACGAGCTGAAGTGAACGGCGCTATCTATTTCTGTGCCGCATGATCCATTTCCCCGCATCAGAAATAAGTCAGGTACCTTTTTCATGCGAGGAGCCTCGGCCACGGTGCCGTCGCTGTTCACGAACGCCTCGCCGCCGTTTTGTTGCGGGTCCGGTCGCTTCATCGCGGACGCTTGAGGCATCTTGACCGGGGTCGGGCTCAGAGGACTCGCGTCGCTCCGGACACTGGGCTCCGGCTGGGGAGATGTCACTGTAACATTAGCCTCGCTGTTTAACGAGCCTTTTTCATCTGTGTTAGGTGTCACTGGTGAAACCACGGGCAATTCCTTTTTGGAGACGTCTTTTAGCTCGACCTCAGCCATTTTCGCTGCCACAACCTGAACTGACATCGCGGCAATCCCCAGTGCTGCTTTACCGAACCAGGAGAACGACACACAACCGGAAAAGAGTGGGACGAACCAAACAGCGCAAAGGATTGTGGTAGTTGCAGTAACCCATAGCAGAGCTTGGAACTAGGGTCATGATTATACGTACACTGCCAGGGCCAACAAGTATGAAAAACAAATGGGGAGATTTGAAGTTACTGGAATTGGGTTATGAACTGTTCAACTTCATGGAACAAATGTGGTTAGAAAAATATAATGGAGACTACTTAGTAAAGTTGCATGGAAAAAAAACTGACAGCGTAAATCATAGCTATGTATAATAGTGAAAGCAACAGCATTTTCACATTCACGCACAATGTGACGAGAACTCTGTGTGGCCATAAGTGAGACTCGTTTGCACTCTAGGCATCGCCCATCCTGCATAGTGCCCACTATACAAGCCTCTGAGGCCGTGTTATGATCTGGCGTTGCTTCAGTTGGTCAGGTCAATGTTGCCAGATGATGACCTGAATGTACTGAATAACCAGGGTATCACATCAATGGACTTTTTCTTCCCTTATAGCACAGGCATGTTTCAAATAGTGAAAATCTGGTTCTGAGAGCATAAGGAATTATTTTCACACATGAATTCGCCACCACATTGGGTGCCATAATCAAAGCTAAAGGCAGTCAATAAAATCTGGGCAGGTGAGATTTTTATTTTTGGCTGGGCAGTGTATATAGTGTTTTACATGCAGTAACAATACAAACATTAAGCTTTAATTTGACTTAAAAACTGTGTTCAATATATTGTGTAAAAATAACTTAAAAGTATTATCAGTGCTTTATCCTGGTCTGGTCAGGGTCACAATGGATCTACAGGCAGTCCCATGGACACTGGGTATGAGGCAGAAAGACTCTTGCTAGAACTATAGTTCACCACGTACACACAAACACGAAAATGGAGATGATTTAGAGCAGCCAGATGAATGTGCCTACATGTTTTTTTTTTTATAAGGTGCAGGGAAACAAAAGGGAACTCCGGTAATCCACTTGAACATAGAGAGAACATGTGCAAAACATCCATACATACCTGAGCTCAGGAACAAAAAACAGCACCCCACAGCTGTGAGATAGCAATGCTTTTTAAAGCATTTCTTACTGATAAAAGTGGTTTAAATTGTTTTCCATTCAACTAGTTGTGACAAGATCGCCAATTCGAACTGAACACCCTCTGTCCGAATTCCTTAAATATCTACATTAAGGTTAGCTTATCTTAACATTGACCTTACAACACTGAATCTCGGGTAATTACCTAGTAAACCAAAGTGGATGGAAATTACCAACAAAAAATGATTAACAAAGCTGGTTAATGTTTAAGATAATTATCTAACACCAAACCAGGGCAAACTACGAACGGTACTGAAATTAGTCTAATACAGATAGTGCTACCTGTTGCACTACCTGTATTAGATAGTGGGCCCAGAAAATGAAATAAATATTTTTTAAATGAAAGGTTTAAATATTCTTGTTCTTAACCCTTAGTTTTAACACAATTGAAAATTGAATCCAATATGAAGAAAATCCTTCATGAAAGTAAAACATGGTATACAGGGAAATCAATTGCAACATCAGCACCAAAGTCTTTTTTTTTTATTTTTTAAAAAGAATGTTCAATTCATTTATTGCATATAAAAATGGCAAACAAAACACAAGCCAAAGAAATTAATTAAAGAAGCAGATGATATGAGTGTTTACACTGGCTATTTGCTGAACATCAAGCATTAAAAAAAATGGCAAAGGAAACAATAAATAGCTACAAGGCTTTATAACATGGCCTGTGCAGTATGATAGTATGTCAGGTCATGCAAAAGAGCAATTTAACTTCATGCATCATTTCAAAAAACAACTGATCTTGGGGTCGATTACAGTAATTGCCCCCTCTGTAAATCTTTCCTGTAGGGGAAATTGCAGCTACTGGAAATCTCTGTTAAAATTATTAACTCTTAATTGGCCCACATTAGGGAGTAAATGCTTCTTTCTGTTGTGCGAGTGTGATGACGGAGACTGATCAAAGCACAACGCCAGTACACATCATAATAAAAATCGTACATGATTTTGGGTTTGGTACTGAAATGTTTTCTCACAGCAGAACATGACTTGCAATCAGTCCTATTTTCTGTATATAGAACATATACCAACAAACCTCTTCCTAACCAGTGACATTTGGGTCCTGTTATCTAGATAATATTTTTTAACAATGAGGACGATAGAATGTACAGAATGGTAGAGAAAAATAAAGCAGATATAACATCTGTTTATACCTATAACAATATGTCTCATCACTAAAGCTCCAGTAAACAACTTTGACAGATATAAAAATACTCCAATTTCACACATTCAATCCTGAAAAATTCTACAGCTTTATATCAAAACCATAACAACATATTCAGATTATGTACAATGACAAAATACAACTAGTTTTTTCCATTTACATTTTGTGTAGAAAGCCGAACAGATCAGTGTCTGGCTTTACCGACCATATATCTATGCAGCTGTTATATTTACAATATGACTGTGTGAGCATTTCAGAGTGATGTCTTTAGTCAGTAATAACATGGCTATAACAGTATTACTCTCCAAATATCCAAAGGATGTTGACCCCCGAGAGCCCCAGGTTAACTCTCCTGTAGGGGGAAACAAAAAGACATACGCGAGGTGAGAAATCTCCTTTCCCCTCTTTTTGATTCAATGCAGTTATGACTTGTATTAATTACCTCTTAGTCAAACAAATGCATGCTAACAAATCAAAATACTGGGCCTCATTTACCAGTCTTTCAGTACTAGTCTAAATATATTTCTATAGCTCATACTGAACTGAAAATTTATACCCCAAATTAAAATGAAGTCATGTAAGTTTTATACTGCAGCTTAGCAATCTACCCCAGACACACAATAAATGACTAGTATTAATTATCCTACTTTACTGCATATTGGATCTGTTTTGGATTGCTTTGGTTCATGTCATCAATATGGATAAAAAAATTGTTAATTGAAGGCCAATCAAAAAAAAAAAAATGTAACCATGAAAACGTATGGTACTGGGTTCATATTAGAGAGGAATATCTTTATATGGAAATTTACAGTTAACTGGGTTTTTATGAATACCACTTTCAAGTATAAAAGCTCTTGTGAATGAGTAAAATGTTCGTATTCAGAGTAACAAACTAGGGAATAGGGCTGCATGATTAATCTAAAAAATAAAAATCATTGTACAATTTGTACTGTACATACATGCAATCTCATTTCTGAATGACAGTGATTTTCTTGAATGTATTTCCCTGCATTCAGATCATGCTGCATTCACATGTACACTTATTTACAACAATCCCAGATTTTATAAGTCACACTCAATCACGCTCATTGGTCACACCCAGACAGTGTAAAACAAAATACTATTAATTTACCAATCAGGCAAGAGATTAGCGAATGACTCAGTAATACAACTCATGAGGGTTTATATTGGCTATTTTCTGAACATCAAGCAGAAAAAAAATAACTATGACGCTTTATAACATGGAATATGTGCAGTATATGTTAAATCAATTTACCTTTAACCATCATAAAAAAACAGTGTAAAACAATATTAATTAACAAATCAGGCAAGAGAATAGAAAATGATTCAAGCATACAACCCGATCACTTCCCTCATCTCTTATTTACTGCATTCCACTCTCACTCATGTGAGAGAAGTGTGTAACAAGGAGGCAGACCTAAACAGTCTGGGTCAATTTACTTGGGAGTTGGAGTAGTTGTGGTTGCCTAATTTCAGTCAATCAGAGGCTAGCGGAGGGACAATACCAGCCAATCAGAACCTGGAGGTGGGTACATTCTAAAGACTTGTTTCTGATATTCAACAGCTTTTAAGTTTTTCAGTTTATAGTTTCTAAAATGAGGAAAAGCAACTTTTTTTCTTACAGGTGACATGAAAGTCCTGTGTAGACAGCACATACAATAAAAAATAGTGCAAAATATTTCTTAAGTGCAATATATGATTGGGTGGGAAAAAGAGAATTGTGATCTCCATTCCCATGGAGAAATTTTGATTCACATTTTAGCAAGAATCGTGCAGCCCTACCTAGGTCCAAAAAAGAACTCAAGTAGTACTAAAAGCTGATAATAAAACTCACCCTAGCATCCCAGACTCCTTGGTTTTGATAATGTACAGGAACATGAGGATTGTATGAAACAAATTGTTTCTGCCCTATAAACAACACACCACACACAAGTCACAAAAATGAAGGTAATAAGTATATAAGTAATGGCCGTACGTGCTTAACTCATACAGAGCACGTACTAGAAGAGAACACACTGTACCTTAGGCAGGCTGTAGACATGGCCTTGATACACAAGCTGATAGTGAGGTGGGTTGATGCTGCTCTGGTGAATGCAGAAGAGGTTCTCGTTTGAAAGATCTGTATGAGTCAGGACAACAAAAAAAAGCTGGGTTGAGAAAAACAAAATTTGTACATGAATAAATATCAAGTTTAACAGAATTTATGGCTTTGCCTGGTTTGTTTGGAGTCTGAATGAAATGCTGAGATGTGAAGGTTTTCCCATCTGGGTACTTCGGGTGAGGAGGAAGTCTTGAGTCCAGATAGGTGCACAGAATATTCATGAGGACCTTGAGAAAGTTAAAAAACAAAGATAAATACAAAGTCAAAGCCATTTGAGTAGAGTTATTCTGTTACGCTGTTCACAACTGGCATTAACATGCATCCTTGGTGATCAGACTGTAAATAGACAAGGCCTAATTACAGGTTTTATCGGGGTTAAATGTGCCTCAAAGACACACTGTTGGACATTTAACCAGAATTTAATCGAACAAGCTCTGGTAGTCCACTGAAACAATCTGTACAAACATAACGTGATGTGTAGGACAGTTCTGCCTAAGCATAAACATAGAGGAAAACTGATCTAATAAAATGTATTTGTGTTGAGGAAATTTGATGACAAGTCGTTACTGAAGACACATTCCAAATACCAGGGGTGAACATGCATTTTTTCGGGAACTACACCAGGCATACAACTGTAAGACAAACCAGATATCTATGTTTTATTTGGCTGTAACAAGCAATAAGAACTTAGGTGACTGTAAGCCTGGGGCTAATACTTAGTACGTGACTCACTCACAACCATATGAATAGATGACCCATAAACAAAATTTAAGTCTGTGTGGGTTGACTTTTTTTTTTTTTTTTGCCAAAATATCAGCAGTAGTTTCTGAGTAACTGCCGGGTAACATAAAAATTAAAATAAGTTTTAAATGATTTCATGTTGCTAGCACTGCTTTGAATACTACTAAATGTGTTTGCAAACATCATCCCACATTTTCTTAACATCAAGCTGGCAACCAGCAGGCAACAGTTGGCTTGGGATAAAAGCATGCACAAAATGGATCTCATCAATAACAGGCGAGTCAAACTCACAGCAGAATCAGACGGGAGGTCTGTGTCCCATTTCCGGTTCTTCAGGTTCCCTCCACCATTCCAGCGAAAGGAGCTCATGCAGCCGCTGTGGGCCAGCTCTAGAGTAGATTTTTAGCAGATAAGAATTACAGTTAAAAAATACTAACCAGACACATGTAACTCAGCAATGCATATGCAACCAATAAAAAATGTCAGAAATTTGGCTAAAGATTAATTACCCTTGATTCTTTCTACCAGATACTCCTGGTTGGATGTGATGTCCAGGTACTGCACTATAGTGTTAAGGGTGGGAATGGCGGAAGCTTTGGCTACAGCTGCCTGTTTCAGATTGCCGATACTGGCCTCTGAGGGTGAGAAGAATTTGTGAAATAAATGTTTAAAAAAATAAATAATAAAATAAAAAAATTTATATATATATATATATATAAAAAATCCAAGGTGCTGGAAATAAGTGCCACATGCGCAAATACCTCCTATCTGTAACTCCGGGCAGCCCATTCTCCTGAGCTGACTGTTGATAGAATCCATTTCTTTAACCAGATGAACCAGGATGGTGTCGTTTATCCACTGTATATGAGAGATACATGAGCTCCTCCAACAAAAATATTACACTATTAAAACATAACTAAGAACAATGCCTTCTGACTTGATTTGGTTTGTCATAAATTCTTTTTTTCAGAGAATCCTTTTTAGCTTATTCTATCATAATACAGCATGCAAGCATGCAATAATAGCTGCCAACTCACGTTTCTTAGTTTGGCAGTCCAGCTGTCAATGCTGTCAGTAACCACACGACTGGTTGTGATCCGTGCCCAGACCTAAGCAACACAAAACAAAATCAAACAACACAAACCAAATCGGGCCTGGCTTACTGAAAAACACACCACAGAGATTACCGTAAAGCATACAATAGAGCTGTGCAGATATTTAACTAACTAAGCCCCATATAGTAATTTCAGGTTTTGAAAATCATATGATCAACTACAAAAAACATTTTTATTTTATAGTGCGTCAGGGGTAGGGGGGATTTTGCTCTCGTATCAGGTTTTAGTCCCATTGCAAGTTCCCAATATCCCAAAAGTCCTACAAATACTATTAAAAAAAGTCCCCTGATACTGTATTATCACAACACTCAGTGGCCGATTTGATCTGATTGTAATTCTTTACGTATGACATTTTCCTAATTATCCCGGTTAGGTTTTAAATTTTTTTACAATTCCCATCAAACATGGCAAATTATTTGCTTGGACCATACAGAATGTTGTGCTTTCTGGCAATGTGTGAATAGTTTAGAACACATCACCTGTAGGATTGTAGAGGAACAGCAACATTTTAGCACCTCAGATGCAAGCACATACAAGTTTAAATATAATTTATTTTTTTAAATCAATTTGAGTCAATGTGGGGATACATGAAATGTCACACAAAAGACTCACAATTCATCACTTAATCGATATTCCCCACCCTCATCTCTAATGAATCGATAAATTATAGTATTTTTGCAATATGTTGTTAATTTTGTACTTAAATAAATGTAAATACAGAAACAGAGGTTACCTCCTCAGCAGCTTGTTTGGATCCCAGCTCAGTTTCGTCTTTGTGGGCAGAGGGAGCCTGTGAGCGACAAGCCGGTTGGTACTGGAACTTCCTCAGGCTCTGAGCGTAATCACCCACTGAGCGGTTGTAGTTCCAGAAGGTTGGACTATGTGATGGAGAAGTTGACTCTGGACTCCCTGATAAAGAGACACAAACATCCTCAAGATAATCCCAAATAGATTTACATTTAGACATTTTGCAGACGCACTTACATTTTTATCTCATTAAACATCTGAGCAGTTGAGGGTTAAGGGCCTTGCTCAAGGGCCCAACAGTGGCAACTTGGTGGTCATGGAACCTGGAACCTTCCGAACATTAGTCCAATGCCTTAACCACTGAGGTACACCTGACCCAATATTAGATTATAAGTTTATATATCTGTTATAAAAAGACATGATGGATACTTTACCCAGGTGGCTACGATGATTTCTCTCTTCCTCAGAGCGAAGGAATTTCTCTAAAGACTTAAGGTCATCCATGTAATCCTCCTTCCCTCCGGGAGAGCTAAAGACAGAAGGGGAAGTACGATAGCGTGTTCTTAGGCTGGTGCCTTCTGCTGGACCCAGGCTGCTGGGGTAAGAAGAGGAGCTGGTGGATGGACTGTAGTTCAGTACCTAAAAAAATACATTGCAACATTTTCATACACTCATTCATCAAGAAGACATTATCAAATAGAAACAGGTCAGAAAGTGGATAGAACCATTCAAAGGTTTTAAAATAACAAGGCTTAACTTGTTTTGCAGATATTCCATAACATTAAGTGAAACTACAAAGTAACTGTAAATACTTCCTGTACTAAGATCATCATTGAATATATTTTCCTATTACAGCAACTGTTTCATTCATTAGTTTTCTTAAGAACCAAACTTTAAGGACCTATATTGCCAAAAGTATGCAAACACCTGAACATCACACCCATATGTGGTTTTTCCCCCAACTGTTGCCACAAATTTGGAAATAAAAAATTGTCTAGAATGTCTTTGCATGCTGTAGGAGTATGATTTTCCTCTCCGGTACTTAAGATGACATGGGCAACGAATTCCAGCATGACAATTAGAGATGGTCAAAAAAAATTGTTTGTTATGCATCACAATTCTTTTGTGTGGTAATTCTTTTTACACTCAATCCAAAATTAAATGAAACTATGAACACGTTGACAAGCAGCACAGCAGCGTCCCATGTGGTAGGAGCAAATTATTTGCTAAATTTGTTTAGAATTTTTAAGACTTAAATTTTAGAGAATAATATTGAATTGGGATATTTATAAAATTGGGACTTACAGAATTGTAATACAAATCGAATCTACACCCGTAGTAGTGTGATATCATATCGGCTGGTCCTTGGTGATTTCCTATTCCTAATGACAATGCCACTGTACACAGGTTCATGTGGAAGAACTCAAGTGGCCTGCACAGGAAGCCCATGTCAACTGCACTAAACACCATTGAGATGAACAAATCTCTACATTTCACAAAACTTTAAGTGGAAAGCCTTCTGCGAAAAGTGGAGGCCGTTATAGGAGCAAAAAGGGATGTTCGACACTCGGGTGTCCCAATGTTTTAGCAATATTGTTTCATCTTAGATTGAAAGACACGCATGTAAATTCCAAGGGAAAACTGGGCTGCTACAGCTGCAAAAGATATTGACATACTACATTTAAAATCCTATCATTATAACAAAGTAAACACAAAATTTTAGTGAAATCAATTTTTATAAACAGAATCCTATATGTCGCCTCACTAAGAGATAGAAATGTGTCATATTAGAGATTTTAGCGAACAGAAGCTCTGGCTTTATCAAGGTGTGGCTGTATATGATCTTATATGGACAGATAAAAACCAATGTGTTTCCAGTGCTGCATGTAGAGAGACCTTGCCATATGCTACAGAAGGGGAAAAGTTTCTGCCACTGCCTGGTGAAGAGGGGCTGCTCAGAGGTGGGCTGTATGCAGACACACAGCTGGGGGAGAACTTGGGACTGGTGCTGGGGGGCCGGGCAGGGCTGAAACTGAGCACGTTCTGTCCCTGTAGAGGAGATGACTGGGAAGCCACCGGAGACTCTTTCTTCTCTGGCTTTTGGGGTGGAGATGCCTGAATACCTGCAAACATGACATGCACAGTTTACAAAGCAGGAAAGACTTTCGACATTCTAAATGGCAAAAATCTTTTACCTTTTTCAATGCTTAAGTTGGATTTCTCTATGTGGAACTTAGTATGACCAATAAAACATGCATTGCAGGTGTTTGTCAATCTGGTTTTACTGATGTCAAAGATGTGCAAGTAAACCACTAACATTCAGTATTTCCAATCATATACAGTTATTTTAAAGAGCTTTGCAGCAGCAAACATTGCACATGCCGCTGTACTTGATCGGCCTCAAAATCCTCCAATCTTTTAAGGGCATGTTCTACTTTTTATGCACCTTACCCTTGAACTGATTTTTTTCTATGTTACTTACTACTACTACATTATCTCTACAGTGCCAATGTCAACCCTGATGTAGTCAGTACATACAGCAAACTGAAGGTTATTTGGGGTTGTGTACTGGAAAGGGAACAGGTTTTAACTGGAACATGGGTCACATAAGAAATGTAAAGTACAGCTATACATCAGCAAATATATCTTCGTGACAGTTATCCATAATCACCAGTGTTGTGGAGGCCGAGAAGTCGATGTTGCTTAGGAGAAAGGGCGATGCTTGAAGGTGCCATAGTGTACTTAAAGTACTTCCAAAAATCAAAGACAGCATTCAGGCTGAACAGAGAGGCCAGGGCTAGCTCTGTTAGGGGAAAAAAAAAATCAATCAACACTTAGAACAAAAAAACTTAAATACCTCAAAATAAACAAAAAATACATGACACTCTAACATTTGAACATTTACATTAACATCATTAACATTTGAACATTTACAGTATATTATTACATTTTTGGATTATTGAATTTTACAACAGACTGTGATAATATTTGTTCTGCAATGAAGGTTACTTCTGGAATTATCCTGAGAAACAAAATATTTATCCATCAAATTCTATTACAATGTAAACCCCCCCTTGGGAATCCATACTTACCGATGTACCAGATTGGCCAGTAAGTTATGTTATAGTATCTACTGAGCAGCTTTCCTGACCTACAACACATATTAATTCTGGTTAATGTGCCAGTGTGCAGAAATATATTATGCATCATGTATATGAAAGATATTTGCAAAATCCCTCACATTTCTGTGTAAATCATTCCAGCCAGAGAGAAGTTGAGTACTGCCCAGGCCAGGAGAACCTGACGTTCCTGTTCCTCTCTCCTCATCCTTATGGTCTTGTCAATAAGGGAGGTTGTGCCTTCTTTTTGCGGTGTCATTGCTTGTGTTCTTTCTGCAAGTTGGAAAAAAAATCTGATAAAAATTAAAGGGTTTCACATCTCAGGTTTTGCAGCTTTGTGACCGACAAAAGATTTTATTTAAAAATATAAATTGATACAAATCTACTGACATTCTGATCAGACCCAAGCAACTATGCTGCCCTCAATATGACTTTTCGGCTGATACACATCACAAAGGAGCTGAAAGTCAGTTTGCTAGACTCACCACTATTGTGAAAGACATGCAGGAGACTGTTACCAATGACCAATCACTACGGTCCTTTACGCACACACATTTTCTCTTCAGCAATTCCTTCACATAATTTATTGTCTTTTTGTCTCTATCTTTCCAAATACACACCAACAGTACTTTCATTCTGTGTTTTAACAGTTGTAAATATTTAAATAATTGGTTTGTAGGAAAATTATTAAAATGACCCAATTGTTTACATAACGCCCGATGTGTTAATAAAAGTTCATCGTATGTGGGAGAGGTGAGTCTGTGTGTTTACAAAAACATGGAAAGGATGTTTTCATGAATAATGTTGCTGAACAGCATTCATGTCCCTTATGCACTGACTTTTGGAGTATGCTGTAATTTGTAAAATTCTGCAAAAAGTTCACTGAAGCACTGGATGTCTTGTCCAATAATTTTGCACAGTACCAGACATCATGTGCATTGATCAGGCATAACATTAAAAGCACCTAGTTTTGTTTTCTCCAGCTCGGGCCCCTCTGGGTGTGTCTACGCAGGGTCTCCGAGACTGTGCTGTGGTATCTGGCACCAGGGTGTTGGCAGTGGATTCTTTGGGTGCAGTGGGTTACGGGGCGAGTGTGCTATGGATTGGACTTGTTTGTCCGATGTATCCTATGGCTGCTTGTTCATATTGGGATCCGGGGAGTTTGAAGGCTGGATTGGAGGTCCTGGACTCTTTGCCTACTGGAACCCGTGCGTGGCAAGCTGTGGTGCACTACTGTCCGGGTGCCTTTCTATTGTAGCCATCATTCAGCTATTTCAATTCAATTTATTTGTATAGCGCTTTTAACAACTGTCATTGTCGACAAAGCAGCTTTACACAATCAAAAGAATTATTTAAGTTTGTATGGAATGTGAATGTGTATGAATCAAAATGATCAGACAGTCAGCTATTGGAGCTGCACTGGCTTTTCTGTGGGATCAGACCAGACGAGTTGGCATTTGGTCCCTGCGGGCATGAGGGAGCCTTGGGTGTCCATGAACCTGCCACCAGTTTCCTTGTGTATGGTTGGTGATTAATGTTGTCCAGTTCACCTGGTGGTCGTGTTACTGTAATGGCTGATCAGTGTTTACACGCCTGTAAAAACGTGTAAAACGTTTTGAGGTTATGAAACTTAATATGTAAGGAGGTTTATGATGCCACCTGGCGACATCGAAAAGCTTTTAATAAACGACTTAGCAAACTCACTTTTCCCTGAAGAGAGTTCGTATCCCTGCTCATAGTCCACGTTGCCTGACAAGACACACGACTGAGACACACACGAACACTGAGTGTGTCTCTCTGCATGCAACTTAAAAAGCAATGTGGCTAAGTAACTTGGAGACTTCTGACAGAACATTACAGCTGGCACGAAACCCTGAAGCACACCACCTCTTTCTGTACTTACATGCAGTTTTGAGAGATGTCCGGACAAACCGGCGGTAAAGTGTCAGGAAGTGATCATTTGTGCTTAACTTACCTTTTTTAGCATGGAGCCCAGTAGCGGCTAACTACCCCGTGCTAACTGTAGAGCTGTAATAATAGAATTTTTTTAAAATAAGCATTAAAGAAAAACCTCTCCAGTTCAGGGGCGATTAGTACACGTTAGAAAATTACAACTTAATTTACATGAAGCTACCAGAAAAAATGCTTCAAAACTCAAACTCAGCCTACATTGTCCAGGCGCCAAATTATGCGGCATGAGATACTGGGACAATCTCAAATAGCTCTCTACAACTCATGTAGTGCACTAGATAGACTGTAGTAGCGAGTATATCATGCCCTTAGAAGGAAACTTATATAGGGGGAAAATAGCTGTTTTGGAAACCAAGCCACATTTCCATCAACTTACCGGAAACATTATTTTCTATTTCAAAGTAAAAGACGTTGGTTTCAGACGTTTATTTTAATAATTAGAATTTTGGCAAAGGCTTAATTCTGGTTATTTAATGTTTCGTTTGAGACTACTGATTGTAAATTTGTACTTTTTAGATTAGTTTCATGTGTTATCTATCAGCAATTCATTTATGCAAAAGATCTTTTATTTGAAGACCGAGCTTGACAGTCCGGTAATTTGACAAGTATTTTCTGTGGGTTGCATATGATCTTTTCCATTTGAATCATTACGTTTTCTGATGAGTTTTTCCCCGGAGAATTAAAACGTGTCTTTGGAGATGCCGGGGATTGAACCCGGGGCCTCATACATGCAAAGCATGCGCTCTACCACTGAGCTACATCCCCCACGGCAGGCGAGCTGCGTTAGATTGTAGGGCAGGGAAGTTGAATCGGCAAATACTGGCGATGCCATCGTATCTCTACTATTGGTCACATGCCTTTTTCGGGGGCCCT
>JAOVVA010000016.1:8400659-8414371 GCA_028565275.1 Leiocassis micropogon
TAACGCATACTATAATTTGTATAGTGCTTTTAAAATGGTCATTGTCTCAAAGCAGCTTTACAAAATCAAAATAAAATTATAAGAAATTTAAATTATATATAATTATATAAAAATAAAAAATTCTTAATTGCAGATGCTGAAATGACATACCCTATTACATCACTGAACCCAGTTTTCATGATCTCACCTAGGGCATCACAACCCCACAGGCCGCCAGTGGGTGGATGCATTTTTTCCCAGTGCTTGCTTTGTTTCCCCTGGGCACTCAACTTTGCTTCAGAGAAATTCTAAGCGCTATCACGAACAAGAACAGCAACGCCATCGTGTCTCTACTATTGGTCACATCTCGTAATCGGTTCTCTTGAGGGGTGGGCTCCCCCTAGAGGTGAATCTTTAAATCTCCATTAAGCAGATACTTTTCTCAAGGGCGCCAATTTTGTCCTTCAGGATCTTGTTCGATGTTCTGGTGTGTAAATTGATTTGTAAAATATAATGATCACAGTAATAAACTCATTTGATTTTATGAAAATTGTGTCTTAGTAGGTGAATATTGTCTAAGGTTTCGCAAAACAGCAATTTTCTTGAGAATGGTATTGTGTATTAGCGCCTATGAAAAAACATGTTGGGTGTTTTACGGAGATGCGAAAATTTGTGTTTTTACTCGAAAATGTCCAGCTCGTTTTAACCTGTGGGGATGTAGCTCAGTGGTAGAGCGCATGCTTCGCATGTATGAGGTCCCGGGTTCAATCCCCGGCATCTCCATAAAACGGCACATTTTAAAGATTTCAAAGTAATGGCTTAAAGAGAAATTAAAACACTGTAGAGTTTAACAGCTCTGTTTTCAGCATTCATATTATTTCTTCTTGAAAAAATCTCTTATACATGTCATACAGTATGCATAGACTCTATTTACTAAAATCTACATCAGTTTTGAAAGCTATTTATTACAACCAGCCTAGTCTGTATAACAAACAATAAATAAGCCAGATTGTATTTTCAGAGCTTTTATATTGAAGAATATCAGCGGTGGACAGCCCTCATCTTTCACGTCACTAGTTGAAGGCAAACGACCTCACCGCACAGTAACCTTCTGATCTGAACCTGAAATGACGGTGGGTCTTTTAAAGCTTTGGAAATATGCGAGATTTTAAACAACACAAATGTTTTCCGGTGCTGTTACATTTAGGTGGAAAAAAAGATCATAGCAGCAATAAGCGGTTCATGGTAGGACGTGAGAAGGCCACGTGCATGAAAAAGAAACTGCATGAGAAGGAGCCGCGCTAATTATTAAATATCTCTTCTTCATCTAAAATCATATTTTTTATCATAACACTTTTGTTCCTTTAGTCATATAATGAACATGTTTGTAATTTGATTAACGTTCAGCTTCGTTCCAGTTTGCGTTTTGTGTTGCGTCTGTGCCTCCTGCTTTCCGTAGTGTAATGTTTTATTGCATAGAAGTTTGCTACAATCATACTGCACTGAAACAAACAGCAACCTACTGCTAAATGTTATACAAGGTAGTACTATTTACAATTGTATTATGTGGTAAACAGATGCAAATAAATGAAATACCAAATATTACAAATAGGTTTAAAAAACGAAACAAAGAAAAGAAACGTGTAACATTTTGAATGATCAAAATGTAAAATTCTACATGTATAGAATGCTAACTAAATGTTCACGAGAATGACGGCTCTGGGCTCATAGGCCACCATGACAGGGATCGTACCAAGACCAGATGCAAAGCCTTCTTAAAAAATGTTGACACATTCACATTCAGCGTTCTTGGATGCCAACCCACGTTAGATGTTTTGGAGATAAAGTCAGAGAGGCCAGATTGAGGTGGTTTGGACATGTTCAGAAGAGAGATTGTGAATAAATCGGTAGAAGGATGCTGAGGTTGGAACTGCCAGGCAGGAGGTCTAAAGGAAGACCAAAGAGGAGATTTATGGATGCAGTGAGAGAGGACATGAAGTTAGTTGGTGTAAGAGTAGATGGAGTTTGTTGGAGGCAGATGATTTGTTGTAGAGACTCCTGAAAGAGAACAGCCGAAAGACAAAGAAGAAAAACAATCAAATGTTTTCCCTCGGCTGGTTCATACGACTATACTGTGAATGAAGTCTTCTGTACATTTCAATCTACCTTTATTCAGAAGAAATGTCTTCATGAGTCCTTGTTTGACTTGAACGCCTCTCATATATACCTGTTTCTGTCACAACAACTTAATTTGACTAACTACTTACTGGGTGGTCATGATAGAATACATGACATGATACAAATACTATGGCAATAAAAGACCAAACAATGAGTGCTGGATATTTTGTAACCTAAATACTAGTTTTTACATGAAAAGTGTGGATTATGTGTAAGATGATCATGTGACATTAGTGTTGTGGTCTGGTGGTAAAATAATGGGAGATGCACCTTGCTTAGCAGAAACCTGACATTATTATTATTATTATTATTGCATGGGCATAATTATGGTGATGTGTAGGAATGCCTATAAAAATATCACAACAACCAAGTCACTCCTGGAAGTTAAACAATATCCGAATCATCACCACTTCAGGTTAACTGTCCAAAAATTTGTTAAAATTGTAAGATTTGGCAAGATGGCAATTAATAAGCAGACAATGTATGTACTGCTGCATTTATTAATGGCTCCTTCCCAGTGGATCTGTCTTAGCTTCATCTTTAAATCCTTAATTCCCACATATCCTGGTCAGATTACAGACGGTAATGACAACTTTTCCTGGGTCACCAGACAATCGGTATGATAGTATGCAGTTTTGTGATGGAGTCCGTAACAATATTAAAATTTGTGTTACGAGTGCCACTTCATAACCACTGTTTGTGTTCTTTTTGTGTTTTCTATTATAGGTCAATTAGTGCTTTGGAGAAAAAAGGAACAATGAGCAATCCACTTAGAGGAGAAGTTATCAGATTGTACAAGAATGTGAGAAAATCTCTGCTTTTATGAGTCGTATCCAGTTTGTCATCATGCATAAGGAATATCTGTGTAACTTTATATTCACTTCAGTATTGGAATCTGCAGTTACAATACTGTATAAATCACACACTTTAACAGATTTGTTATGCTTTTTTTATTTGTTTAAAAGCTTCTCTATCTTGGAAAGGAATACCCAAAAGGCACAGTTTACTTCAGGGAGCGCCTAAAATCAGCTTTTCTGAAGAACAAAGATGTCACAGACCCTGAGAAGATTCGAAAGCTTGTTGATCGAGGGGAATTTGTGATTAAGGAACTGGAGGCCCTTTATTTCCTCAGAAAATACAGAGCCATGAAGAAGCGCTATTACGAACCAGAACAGTGATTCCATTGAGTCTCTACTATTGGTCACATGCTACTGTATATTGTTGATGGAGCATTTATAAACATTAGAATGTTTTTCTTTTGTGCTGTCAAGAAGCATTTGGAGTTGGAAAAGCTATTTCAGGCTTACTTGGTTTTTACACTTTAAGATGATTTTTACAGTGGTGTTGCAGCAGTGTGTGTATCCATTGTGCAAATCAGAATGCCCAACCTGCCACTGCTAGGACTGAGTGCTGAACCAAGGACCACAGCACCATATCTCTATCAGAGAAGACACTATCCTAATTTGAGAAAGTCTATTCTCAATTGCCAATGATTTTGTAAATAACTCTTTTATATGTGACGGTGGATGAGAGTGAATATTACAATAAATTAAGATATTAGGCATATATTTGTGTTATTTATTCATATCAAGTTTGTGGGCAGAGTGATGGACAATGTCTACTAAAGGCTTAGAGATGTTGGCTTACAGTAGTTAATTTATTTTTTTAAAGTACTGTGCAAAAGTGTTTAGCCACCCCTAATTTCTTTATTTTATACTCTAAAAGAGCTTCCTGAAAGACTTTTTAGAAAGTTTTGGCTCTCGTTCTTAGTCCATTCCCTGTACCTGAACAGTTTCAGAAGGATGCTTTCAATCATTCAAGCGTAAAAAAGCTGAAGTCAAAAACCAGTGAGAAACAGGTGCAGATGATGACAGATGATCAGGCCGGTGATGAGTACACTGGTGATGCTGAGTGGTTGAAACAGATAAGAGGGGAAATAAGGTTGCGGCTAAGGTTAAATTATCAACCAACTTTTAAATGCTTTTGCTGGGCCCAAGCCTCAAAAAGAATGAGATTGAAAGGTCTTGAATGGTGGTTATCTTGATGGGAAAGAACAGCAACAACATTTAACAGGTTGTGGTTGATGAGGTGATAGTTTTGTATATGTTAATCAAGCCTCTTGAATGTGCACACTTTCTAACATGCCCCTAATGCTTTTGACAGTCATGCAGCAAATTAAAGTTCTTCTTCTGCAGTAAACTGTTATAGAGGACAGTGGGGAATTCTTTAGTTTTTCTAACATGTACAGTCTTGTTAGTCCCCCTCTTTTAATTAAAAAGTGTTTTGTGGAAAAACATAATATAAATCTTCTGATCAGAGCTGGTCTTAGTATTTGGCAAATGCAACCACAGACAAACACAACAACATACAACTGTTTTCACTGTGCATTTATTTACTTAACAAAAATAAAACCATAAAGAAAAAACTGCTTCCACAGGATTTAAGAGGGTAAGTTGCAACCAGGTGCTGCTAATCATCGGCCCTTGATTAATTGATCACCAGCTGGTGTGCAGCTCTTTATAAAAGCAGAAGTTTTGGCAGTTTGCTGGTCTGGAGCATTCAGGTATGTGTTAACACAATGCCAAGTGGCAAGACATAAGCCATAGCCTTGGAGAGTAATTGATTCTGCACATCAATATGGAAAGGGTTATACAATTTGGAGTTCAACATTCTTAAACAAGAAAGATTATTCACAAGTGGAAAGCATTCAAGACAGCTGTCAATCTTCCCAGGAGTGGACCTCCAAGCACCTTTATCCCAAGGCCACCCCCCATAAATATATGATTTTAATTATGTTTTAATAAAAAATAAAGTTTATTTTTTAAAAACGTTTTATTAAGTTAGATAAAGCTAGTTAAGATCCAAAGCATTTAATTATAAACCAGCTCGACAATGAAAACATGCGACACATAAAAAAAAAAAAACACTTCTTCATAAATATGGGTAATTAGTGCAGGTGTCAGAGTTTGATAAAATGATAGGAAAAGTAGTAGGACAACTAGGACATGGTCAAGACTTGGGACAGGAACACACCATACCGGAAACAGAAGCTATAGATAAGTCAATCTGCCAGGATGAAGTCCTGAAAAAAGGAATGCAAAGGCAACAAAAATGTCCTATGCAAGAGTTTTGGACTTCTGAATGTTTGTGATATTTAGCTCCACATCACTATATGCAAGGTTAGTTTTGCCAGATTTCTCATTCTCCATAACCAGGTCAAGTCTGCCTGCATTTCCTGTGACCTAAAAACAAAACAAAATTACCAAAACTGTCACACAGATAATAATAATTATAATAATAATAAATTACAGTCTATACTTGCCTTTCCCTTCAGCATTTTGTAGATTCTGTAGCAGGTTAAATCCTCCTTTGTTAATGTTAGGCCTGATTCTAATTTTAATGTTCTGCCCCCTATAAATGAAATTTGCCAAAAGTTTATACACAGCACAGTTCTATACACAATTCTCATATAGAATGTAACAAATCTTACCTGAGAACAAACTCACAATCTGCCCAATCACTATGCAAACTAAAGTCCCAATAGGGCAGAAATACATGTAAGACAGTGAGTACCAGTAATCAGCCAGCAGAGGCCTGTAGAAGCAAGATATGAACTTAAGTGGAAGTTGCTTTATATTTACAGGGTTGTCATATATCTATCCACTGAGAAAAAGAATATCAAGGGCTAAAATAATGCCAGAATTGCAGACAAGTACAGAGAAACAGCAGGGCTGGCTCAGGTGTAAAACTACACAATTGTTTTAAAGCAGTAAGGCAAACTGTAAATAATACAATCCATAAAAGCAAACAACTCCAACTTGGAACAATAAGATAAGTGCATAATTACACCAAATCATTATGTAAAAAAAAAAAGAAGAAGAAAACCTTCACACCTGTCCACAGCTTTGTCCTGCTCAGCTGAAGTGACATAGCTTGCCTGTGTTGAGTAGTTAGTCCAGTTCATCAAGGCATTTTTATCTGTGGTCATGTTGCAGCCGTATGTCTGTAGAGGTAGAGATCTGGTATTCTCTGGTGAGGGCTGGTAGAACTGGGCTCCAACACAAATCCAGAGTGACACAGCTAACCCAGTGACCAGTCCAGCCAAGCCTCCCTACAATTCATATAATATTATCCCACTGCAATGCTAACAACACGGTTCTGAGTAGTGTAAGCTACAAAAAAACAATCCTAAGTAAATTTTACTCTGTTCATATATATAGTTTGTGCATAATTTGTAATCTTTGTCAAGTTGTTGAAATATAAGAGGTATGAAACACTTAGACAGGCCTCATCACACCACTTTGTCATTGATTATTTTCCAGTAACAGTATATACTGTCATGTTTTAGTGAAGTTTAAACAGTTAAATTGTCTCAGCAATGGAATAAAAACACCAAAAGACTTTAGTGTTTTTTTTTTTACACACATTATTTGGGTCATACGCCAAACAGTTGTACATTTTAAGTAGTCCTCAAACTCACTTTGGAATTAGCAGAGGGAAACAGGATTCCTAAAGAGAAGAGGCCAAGTAGAGGTCCACTAAGAGTACCAACAACACTGATGGTGGTCTATAAAGGAAAATAAAGATTATTTACCCAACGTCTAACTTGCCAGATCCCCATGTACTGATGAGTTGATAAGTTACCTGTAACAATCCTCCCATCAAGGATGCAAGAGCAGCCAGCCCAATGCACACTACACCATAGAACACACCTGCATCAAGTATGGATGATAGTAAACAACAACAACAACAAAGCTACAAGTATAACTATTAACAACTTTGTTAATAACAAAGTTTTACTACTGATTATGTCATTCTCACTCAGTCCTTTTGATGCCCAGGAAAGTTTTTGCTCTGACAAGCTGAAATATGGTTTTATCAGATCTGAAACTGTCACTGCAGCTAGAGCATTTACACTGGAGGAGACTGTGCTGTAACATACAATACACACATACACATTGAATTAATTAACATTAGTATGTACACTACCATGTATGTACATACTATTTCCATGATCTTTCCTGATTTTTATTTCTATCCCAGCCAAGGTGACACTGAGCAATCGTTCCTGTGAACATTCGGTGAGTGGAACACATGATCCTGGAAAATCATCAGCTAACCTGTCACCAGCTTGGACATCCTCAAACAGTCCTGACCTTGCTCCACAGGTTTGGGCCATTAAAGGAGTTCCTGCGAGGCCAATGTTTCAGATGTAAAGCAGGAAGTCTGATTATGTGTTACTGAGAGAACTTCCTACCCTGATGGTATCCAAACATTAGTGAAACACTGGGATAAGTGCATTAGTGTGGTAGGGGATTTTATAGAGTAGTAACAGTAGTTCTGTTATTCTGTTTTTATAAAAAGTCCAAGTTTGACTTGAATACCCCTTGTATTAATACTAATAATAAAATCAAAAAAGAAAACTGTTCAAATTAACAATACTATAAAACTGTTTTATGAATTTTTGTTTCTGTGACTGTTATCTGGCGAATGAAAAAAATGTATCTGACCTCAGTGTGCCACTGTATGCAGCTGCCACAAACAGGCCAGGGATGCCAGGGTAGTCCCCCAAGATATCCACCACCAGGTACGGCATGAGCTTTCAACATCACATAATATATTGTAGGGAAATTAATTAGAAATATGGCTTATTTGCAATATGTGATTGAGTGGTTGTATTTACCTGGTCATGAGAAGACACCATTTTTGTAGTCCATGGGTCACAGTTTTTGTAAAATGAATACAAACACAAACCACAAAATACCGAAGACAGAAGAATGACCCAGAGTGACACCAAGTTTATGTACAGAGACCTAGAAAGAAACATACAATGACTTCCAAGTGTGTTTTCCATCTTTTTCAATCAGGACTAATAAAGATTGGTCCTATCTCTCTTATCTTTTGATGCTACTTAAAACTCTCATGAAGTTCTCACATTTTAGCATGGTGAAGTGTCTTGCAGGACATGTATCTCTGGACCTGAGCTTGATTAATGCCATACATACTGGTCCAGATAAATGTACTGCCGATGATGACAGTCCAGAAGGTGTGCCTCCTCAGAGGGCTGGGATCAAAGCTAAAACATGAAGACAAAGCTGAGACATGAAGACAAAGCTGCTATATGAAGACAAAGCTGAGATATGAGCTTTGGCATACATTTGACATACTGACAGACATTTTACAGTGTTTGAGCTTCCTGAATTTAACCTTCCTGTTTTATATTATATAACCCTGTATATATTGAGATGTATGGAAAAAATATTTAAAAAATGAATAAGTGCATGAATAAGAAACATTTATCTATCTATCTATCTATCTATTATATATATATATATACTGTATATATATATACTGTATACTGTATATGAACAAATGTTCTTCCTCAGCTTAGCTAACAATTCATAACTGTAATGGGTGACACAGTGCTAACCACTTCTACCATGAATTAAAAAAAAATTTTTAAACACCGGCAACTCAGACGCTACTTAGGCTGCAAGACAAAATGCAAGTTTCTTTTAAAATGTTTGCTCGAATACTTAGCATTTTTATTGTACCTTGCACAGGGACTCACAAACAGATTTTAAAAATGTGTGTAGCTGTTGATCTGTGTTGATAATTTTCTATTTTTCTTTTTTTCTTTTCCTAATTTTTCATAAATAATTCTAATTTTATATTTTCAGTTTATTTAGTCTTCTTTCAAGTGTTTATAGCTGCTAGAACACTAAATCAACAAACCATAAAATCACTTATTTATTTTGAATTAATTGAAGCTTTAGTCTGATTTAAGTTGTTTGATTCATTACTCTTCTTGCACTGTAAATGTGTACATGTATTCATTGCTTTGTAATTTTAACTAGAAGAGAATGAAAGCATTAACTCACTCCCATAGGTTGAGTCGTCCACCATCAGCAGAGTCTTTAAAGATGACGGAGACCCCACCCTGTAGGAGGACTGATTGGATGATGATAGCCAGGAACCCAGCCAACATGATGATCATTTGGAACACGTCAGTCCACACTACAGCCTTGAACCCTCCCTGCCAGAGACTTAGTTTGTTAGTTACATAGTATTATTATACAAATGCTATACTGGCTGTTTCATGTGATTAAAACGTACCAAGGTGCAGTAGAAGGTACACACCAGTCCAGTTGATATCAAGGCACCCCACAGACTTATGCCTGTCACTACAAGAAAATAAAATTCTCTTTTTTTATATAAATCCACCCTACTGTACATGTTACAATATACCTTGATTTCTTTCTCTAATTGAGGTTGGAACAACTCTAGATTAGGGTATATAGTAAGAAATCATTTTCATACTCCCAGAAGGTGTTTATTGTAATAATAATAATAATAAAAATTGAACTATATATTAAGTATGCATTGGTTTATTATAGACCAAATGCAACAGAATAATCAGCTTATATTGGGCTCTTCCTTATGCCATAATAAATGATGGGATGATTGAATACCAAACATGAGTTTTTCATGTTTGGAGGATATTTACAGTATGAGGGCTAGTAGTTGTTAAGATATACCTTGGTTTAATGCCAAAGCTGGTGCATAGATAACCACTCCAGTGTACACTAACTAAAGAATGAGAGAAAAAAATATATATATATATTTACTCAACGTATATTCAGGTTCAGTGATATAAACATAGCTGCATGTAAATTGTTTTTTTTTAGTAAAAGTATTCACTGTCTGAATGATGAACAGGACTGTCCCAAACAGCCGAACCACTTTGTTGAATCGCAATTCCAGATACTGCAGAAAAAACAGTATAATAATGAATAATCTATGCTAAAATTAAACATTTAGCTTTTTATCATTTTACTCAAAACAAAGGATATGAAAATTTAATGCATATGCATTTGGACATTTTAGTTCTATTATGACAAAAGAATCCCAAAAATCCCATTTAAGAGCTTAAAATCACTGGGGTGATTCAGCCGTGTAGTACCTTACCTCATAAGTGCTGGTTATTCCCAGCCTGTAGAAGATAGGGAGGAAGAACTCTGAGCTGATGACCACCATCAGGACAAAGCCTAAGCAGCTTAAAACGAAGATTGCCCCATTAAGGTACACCTCTACTGGAGTTGCCAGCACAGTGATGGCTGACATGAAGCTGGCCGTCAGTGACAGAGCAATGGGCACAGCTGTCATACTCTGGCCGGCCACCAAAAAATCCCTGGTGGTCTGCGATTTGCGCTGGGCAAAGGCATAATAAACACCGATAACTGCTGAGATGACTAGCATGAGAGCGAAAACCACATAGTCCCAAGTCCCGAAGGATGCTGCTAGATTCTCTTTATTCTCCATTGTGTTCTTATAATCATAAATCATGAGTAAAAGTATCTGAGGAGTCAGTGAAAATCTCTGAGCATGTCTTTGTATTACTGAGACCCGGACTTGCTCCCCTGGATGGATAACACACCTCTCAACTTCACTTGAGCGCTCTTATTGTTTCTGAACCAGCCATCAGCCCTCCCTCTACTTTGCTCAGTGCTTGGCATTCCATGCATATCTCTTTGGTATGTGGTGTTCCCTGAGTGTATCAGTTTGATACTTAATTATAGTCCATGGATTCAACTCTGCAAGTAAAGATACAATGATGCAGTCCATAGTCCCAAAAGTATTTTTTTTATCTTGTGCGCATAGAGCTCGAATTTGTACACAGTTCTAAAAAATATTGTCTAATTTATCAACAACATAAATCCAAACTGCTAAACCTTAAGCAAAACCACATTTGGTCTCAGTTAAATATTATTCTAAATCACAATTTTGCAAATCTCTAAACACAAATTGTATCATATTAGCACACTGTGTTAACCTAGAAACACTGGCCTTCAAAATGGAACACACTGTTTACCAATTAATCTCAGTCATGTTAAACTGTGCATACTCAGTTGGAAAACACTTTATTCATGTGTCAGAGTATAAAAGAGGCCTCAAAAGACTTACACAGGTGTTAGGCAACATGGATGGAGCAGAAAGTTATGTCAGCTAACTTAGCTTTTAGAGAATATAATAGGTATATATATATACGTTTTTTTTTTTTAGTAAAAATATTCACTGTCTAAATGATGAACAGGACTGTCCCAAACAGCCGAACCACTTTCTTGAACCACAATCCCAGGAACTGCAGAAAAACAGTATGATAATAAAAACAGCTATGGTAAAAATGATATTTTAAGCTTGTTATCTCTTTTTTTTTTCTTTTCTAAAAACAGAGGACATGAAAATACAATTTTCAACCACTTGCGAAGTTTCACAGTAGTCTCTACAGTAAGTACAGTATACCAGTCAGAAGTCACAGAGGTCAGAAATTCTCAGATAAGCTAGAGACCACCATAATCCACATGGTTTTGGAAGACAATGCCATCACCCTAAAGGAAATCAAAGACAGAATAGAATGTCCATTTCGTAAACACTGACCAAATCAGTCTGTCTACAATCAACCATGTCTTGAATCAATATATCGTTTTCCATCTGAGCACAACTCTGACCAAGTAAAGAAGCAATGATACCAATATGTGCATATGAGTACAGCATCCTCTTAGTACTCTGTATAAACATGTCACTACGTACCTTAGTGTTGCTGTATGTAGATTTTTTGTCTGATATCATTCTCCCTTTTTCAGAGAGTGGTTGAACTTGATGCCAGTGCTGCTCTCTGTGAACATATTTTCACTGATCAGGCAGGGCTCAACATGTAGATGACCAGGCGGCAAGGTAGGAACATTACAGGCAACGGTGTCGTTGTCAACTCGATACTACTATACTATACTCCCAGTTTGCTAACATTCCATGACAACTCAAAAATATCTGCATCCTCCCCAGGTAGAGGAAACAGAGAAGCCCATTTATGTTGTCATTTGGGATAATGTATGTTTCAGCCGGGCCCCTCTGGTCTACAAATGGTTCGCGAAGTGTTTGAGCGCTGTACCTTCCACAACATTGCCCATTTCTAAATGCATGTGATGCCATTTATGCAGACGAATGAGGGAAATGCGGATCCATCTCTTTCATTCGTCTGCATAAATGGCATCACATGCATCCTCTTTTTTCTGGAGTAGCGCAAGATACTTGTCTGTGTTCATAAACTTGCCACTGCCATTTTCCCCCACTGCTTGGCCAGGGGGAACATCAAAGCTGATGTGGATGAGATCCTCTGGCTTGGCTCAGGGCATGAAACAAGTGATCTGTTTTACTGCATTAAACAAATTTCTTTTGTCAGTTCAGCCGAACATTTTGTACTGCAGTAATGAATAAATATTTATTTTGTTACATTTTTGTATCCATGCACTGGTTTTCTTTGTAGTGTTTCTGATTGTACTTGCATACAGTGGATATAAAAGTATACACACTCCTACTAAAATGCCATGTGTTTGTAATGTATGTAATATATATATATATATTACATACATTACAAACATATATACAATATATATATATATATATATATATATATATTTTTATATAATTTTTTTTTTACAAGAAATATTTTCAGAACTTGATCCACCTGTAATGTGACCAATATCCTGTACAACTCAACTGAAAAATAATCTTCTATTGTGATAGAGTCATTATAAATTGATATGAGTGGGTTAAAAATTGCAGTGTCCATTTATTTATTTACTTTTCACAATGATGCACTAATGTTAGATCAGGATCTCATAATTACAAGTCAGTGAGCCATGATTATGAAATTGACTTCGGTGACTTCAATGCGGTTTCGTAAATCGAGGACTTTTATTCTGAAACATATTTCTAACGCCAGTTCTTCCAAAATGGCGGCGTCCTGAGACAGCGTGTGTAGCAACATTTTCCTTACTAAACATGAAAAATATGTTTTTTTAAAACACCGTGTTGTTTTTCTCTCGAACTGCTGTCCGGACAAAACTACAAAATGAAGTTAAAGGCTAAACCTCTGTCTCACAAATCAGAAAACACTTACCGGGTAAGTTTATCTCAGAACAGCAGTTAGTATAAAGCTACATGAGGTGAGAGCAGGAGCTTTAATGAGATAAACCATGTGTAAGAGTTAGTAGCTGGTTAAATGCAAACTGTGCAAAAAAGATGTTATCAGGTTATTAACATGTTGTAAACTTTAATTAAGTAGGAGACCACTTTACAGCTGCTGCATTCGAAAAAAACATCCCAAAACCATCACACTGCTGAACTCTGACTCCATAAATACACCATTTACCTGTACACCTCACCACAGTATTACTCTTTACTTTTATCCTTATATATGTAATTGTAGGTTTGTAAATATTCATAGCATCTCTTAATACACTCACATACAAACACACAAGACATATACAATTAATTAATATCTATACACATTGTACAAATAATCCAGCACCATCAATTTTATCTATATGTATACACACACAGGGGGGTATACACGTGTATGTGTGTGTACAGTGTATACATATGTTGTTGTTGTTGGTCTTTCGGCTGCTCCCGGCAAGATGCCCTTCCTGACGCAACCCTCCCATTTTATCCGGGCTTGGGACCGGCACTGCATCCAGTGGCTGGGGTTTGGG
>JAOVVA010000016.1:8434642-8437142 GCA_028565275.1 Leiocassis micropogon
ACCGAGTTTGTTCTGTTGTGTGCTGGCTTGGTTTTGCATATCTAGCACAGTAACTGTAACTCTTCAGGGAAAGACTTGCCGTGCAGGTTTATCTGGGCCAGCTCCTCATGGATACTGAGCGTAATGAGAACAGCCTCGCCTCAGTGCATCAAATTCTAGAGTTATACTCTCTAGTTTCTGAGAGAGAACTGAAGACCAAAAGTAAACAGAGCTGCATTCTCCTAACCAGGGACTAAATACATGAGATGTTGTGGAGGAATCCTCTGTGTCAAGATCCAGTTGTAGAACACGTACAGAGGTCAGATTTAGATGAATGATGGACTACCAGAATTCTCTTTTACTGTCTGTGGAGGCTCTGCTTTGTTTCCCACTGAGGTCACACCTTTAGTCATATCCAGCTCTGTGTCTTTCAACTATACTTACACAGCTGGCTGCTTTGGGCTGCCCTGAGCAGGAATATAAAGAGATTGTGCAGTACACTGTGTTGGATGCCGTGAGAAAAGGGTTGAAGAGCAAAACAGAGGTAGACTCACCTTATATGATATAGGGTTGAGCCAAAAGAATACACATGCACACATCAATGAGCCTGTCCTGTTCTTCACAGAGCGTGAGGAGCGATTACACTTCAGTCCTGGCCTGTCTGGTGAAAACCTTCCCTAGTCGCTCAGAATTCAGAGACCTGGTGCAGCTCACAAACTACACAGATCCTGAGTCAGACTTCTTTGAGAACATGAAACACATTCAGGTAGATGCAGAGTTATTTTCTTTTGTTTTGAAATAAAACTAATAACGGAGAAATAAAGCAACTTTTAATAAAATCATTTTAAGTTTCATGTAGGTAACAAAAAAAAAAGATGTCATCACAAATGCCACGTGATCTCTTGTGCCAATCTTGTTGTAATCCTTATTGATGGCAAAAATATGTCTTCGGGGTGCGTTCGTTGATTTCAGGTACACCGCAGAGGACGAGCACTCAGGAGGTTTGCCAAGCAGCTCACAGAGGGCACAGTGGTGATGACTTCCCGCTCCATGCAGAACTACATCATGCCCTATGCCATGATTGCACTGTTTGATGAGAAACTTCTCAAGGTAGTGACACTTAAAGTAGTCCCAATCTACATGTATAAATATATAGCGAATAATATTTATACCACGACAATGGAAAATATTTTGATTGGATGACCAGTGTTTATTATTTCTTATGTAAAGACATCTATAACAATGAAATAAACTGCAGTTCAGAATAATTTCTATGTTTCAAATATTAAGAACTGGTATTAAGATATTAAGGGAAAAAAAAGTGGAATTCATTAGTCATAGGCTATGATGCATTGAAGTGTTTTAATTAAAAGCAAAACGGTGTACATATAATTTTTGACATATATACTACTAATCCAATGTCTGCTATCGTCTAATTTTTTGATTGTGCAGCATGAGGCTATGACCTCCTCAGCAGTTGAAGTTATTGGAGCAGTGTGTAAGCGCCTCACCTGGTCTAAATACCTCTATTACCTCAAGCACTTTATCCATGTGCTCCAAACAGGAATTGTTGAGCAGAAGCTGGCTGTAAGGTTAGTACGAGTACTGTAACTGTGAGAATCATAAGGTTAATGTAAATACGAGTAACATTGTTGAATTCCTCCATTATACAGTTTGCTGCTGATTATTCTGGAAGCATTTCACTTCGACCATGAGAGTCTGAGCAAAGAAATCGAGGCAGCCAAGAACAAAAAGGCAGATGGTGAGTCTAGGGAATAATGCTGCTCCCATGTTAGCATCTCTATTCGCTTTAGGTTCATTTTTGATGCAGTTTTTGTTTTTATTTCAGAGCCAACTGTTATAAATGAAGAAGCAGAAGAGGAGCAAGCAGAAGTCATGGATTCAGATGAAAGTGATATGGAGGATGCCATGGAGACCAATGATGCTGTAGCTACAGAGACAGATAGAATGGACACTGATGATGGTGATTCCACCAAACCCAAAGAAAGCACAGAGGCTAAGCCAAAGAAAGGACCCCCTGTTGTTAGCAGTGGCCTTCCACAGAGTAAAGAGGAACTGGAGGCTCTTATCTCGTCCATTCATCACACTGTCACTCAAAGTATCTTGCCCAGACTACATAAATGCCTAATAGCTAAGGTTAGTGTTCATTTTTTTCAGTTTGAGTTTTAGTGTCTTAGGGAGGTTGATTGTCTGTAACTAATGCTAATAAAATATGATCATGTGTAGGTGAAGAGAGATGATGAGCATAAAACTGTGAAATCTAAGGAAGTGAAGGATGAGGAGGTGGTAAGAGTGCCTATTGCCTTTGCTATGATCCGGCTCATGCAGACCCTTCCTCAGGAAGTGATGGAAGCCAACTTGCCTGGGTGTGTACTTTGCACGTGTATGTCAGAAACTTACAATATTACAGATAAAGGCAGTGTTAAGTATCATTCTGTTTATATGCACACAGGGTACTCCTCAAAGTGTGTGTCCACCTAAAGAGCCGTTTTCAGGAGAT
>JAOVVA010000016.1:8442142-8449883 GCA_028565275.1 Leiocassis micropogon
ACGATTCAGCACGCTGTAAGAGAATGGCCTCTCTAGCCATCAAGTCATTACTGGATCAGTTGGACGTGAAGCACCAGAACTCCATGTTCGCTTTGGTCAATGGCTGGCTGACTGGAGAGAAGGTGAGATGAAAACGCAGCGATTTGAAGACTGTGGGGTGGATGTGTTTATGAAACTGGTTATGTACATTTTTTGTGCTTGTATATATGTGCAGGTGGCACTACGAAGATTGGGTGCTCAGGTCTGTGGGCTTTTTGTCGAAGCAGAAGGTGAAGGGTTTGGCCACAGACTGGATTCCCTGCTGCCTGTAATAGAGAGGGAAATCCACATTACCAACTTTGAAGATGTGAGTATTACTATGTGACATAATCCTGCTACTGCGTGGTCTATATTGTTAAAAGTGATGAAAAGAATGTATGCAAGCCAAATGCGATTCTGTAATTCATGTACAATTCTGTACTTTTGGTTTAGATCGAAGAGGAAGAAAACGAGAAGGCTGCAGACAGATTACTCTTCTACTATCTCACCCTCATTACTAAACTTATCAAACACTGTGGCTTCTTGGAACTCCACAAACCAGCTGACACTCTCTCTAGCATCTGGGGTAGGTATCCACATACACACAGAGGTCATTTGCATGTTTTGTTGTCCACATTTACATGCAGGACCGATTTTGTCTGCGTTCAGGGAGGAACCTGTTTCTGTAGGCTTGTTTTCATAAAGTAAGATACGGGTCAATGGATAAAATGCAAAAATAAGGCGTCATGTGTTAAGTGTGAAGTATTTTTCTGTTACAGTATAAATCCCCCTTATTTTTATTACACATTAACCACGATGACCAGGATTTCTTACTGTGTATGGCATATGGGAACGGCTATGAACGACACGCCTTTATTGCTTCAGATCCTTAGGAATAATCATTTGCAATAACTACAGCAGACTTGTCAATACTTTGGAGTGTATTATTGTAATATTGAAATTACTGCAAGAGTTGGTATGTGTTATTGACGTTTTGAGAGCATTTCAGCTAAAGGTCAAGAGTTTTACGTTTTTGCTGCCTCCTTTACAAAGTAATCTCTGGCAAAATTTGTGTCACTCTAAAAGAATGTTCTCATATCTCATAGTTTGTTTCTGGGATGTGTGAAAAACAAGTCAGTCCTGTCTAAAAACAGAACATATTAGTTTTATAGCTTAAGTCATACAACTATTTTTTTCACTTTAATCCCTGAAATAAAGTGAACCTTGGCTCAGGAATGCACTCCAGATTATATGAAACTCTTGAACTCCGATGTAATCTTGACCTTTATTTAATCGTCCAGGTCACATTGAAGCTCACCTGCGTTATCCTCACTCCTGGGTTTGGCTGACTTCTTCTCAGATCTTTGGCCTGCTTTTTGCTGCTCAGAAACCAGAAGATCTGCTTTCTCTGTGGCACTCTGAGAGAAAAGCCCCTCAAAACACCCAGCCTGTGGCTTCCTCTTTCCTCTCAACCAGCCTGGACAAGCGGGTGAGAGTCTTTAATTTTTAAAATCTAAACAATACCACAAAGTAGAGTGCTATCATTCAGCCTACCAGATGCTCACACCTGACCTCTGTAAACTTTTTCCGCTGTTCACTTTTAGATGAGGGAGCTCGTCTTATCATTCTGTCACCAGCTGCAGTCCAAGTACCTGGACGTCACTGCTGGAGAGCAGGTAGGAAATCTCCCTAAAGTAAATTAAGCACAAGCTAGAAGCTGTCAGCTGTAATGCTGAGTAATGGGTTGATATATTATAACTGTCTACAGGTAATCAAGAACCTACTCTTCGTGGCCAAGGTGATCTATCTTATTTCACCAGAGTCTGACATGTTGGAGGAAAATGAAAAAGGAGGGGGAGAAAAAGTTGCTGTGGAAAAAACTGAAGAGGAAAAAGAAGATGAAGATGAGGAGCAGGATGATGGAGAGGAGGAGCAGCATGAAGGGCAGATTATAGAGGAGCAAGATGAGGAGGATGAGCAGGAGCAGCAAACTATAGAGGAGCATGATGAAAATCGTCCACCGTCCCTGCTCTGGGTGATTAGGAAGGTCACGCTGCTTGCTAAGAGAGAGGCAGCAAACACCCCCAAAGTGCCCATGAAGGTATATTATTAAATTAAATTAAATTATATATATTAATAATGACAATCAAGGTAAGAATTTGTTACCATGTGCAATCAAATTGCTCTACAACAGTATGAAAACCTGAATCTGGCTGGTCATAGAGTCAAAAAACCATTGTCTGTACTCTGGTGTCTCACACTCAGTTCAGGCCTGCTTAAATGCTTCCAGAAATCAAGTAAAGAAATATGCCTCGTTCACAAGTCACTTGAGAATTCCCTGGTTTTAGCCATTTTTGTGCAGAGGTGGATACTCCGGCTTCAGAAATTAAAAGTCCTGCCCCATATTTGTTCCATTCATTAACTAAAGCTGGTGATTCTAATGAATTCTTCAGCCTGATAGGCGAGATGTCAATTAGTGACATCACTTGTTTTGCCCACAGGGAGAACTACAATACATGTAGTTACAATACATGTAGTCTTTAGTGCTGCACTATTAATCACGTACAAATCGAAATCGCAATATGGACCAGACCAAGTATTTAATCGCAAAAGCCTGCAGGTACATGATGCATAATCAGGAATTTATGTAGTGTTTCAATAATTTAAGTATTTCTTTATATTTTTAAATACTTTTTGAGGAGGTAAATAAAAATTTACCGCCAACATCCTGTTGATTGTTTGTGCTGTTAACTGTGAAAATTTTTTTAATACTAAATGGTACATTTTAAGGTTTTTTTTTTTTTTATTATTGTTTTTAAACAAATCATGCAGCCCTAGTTGTCTTAATAATTTTGGCCATCACCAAGTTGATATAGTTTATATTGTTATTATATTTACATTTACATTACAGCTGTATTCATTGAAACCATTTCCATAATGCATATTTGGATGTGCTTCGACAAAGGATCTGCAACAGAAAGTCGCACTGGCTCATGTTTTCATGTCACGGAACTATGACGATTTATATACACGCGTCCTTTTCAAGTGTTCAATTCTGTGACATACAATCATGGCCATAAATTTGTGGACACCGAATTCTACAGACGTTCAGCATGTGATGTTCCGTGTCCACATACTTTTGGCCATATGGTGTACTGCTGCGTCCATAGTCAGACCACATTTCGACAGTTGACAACTCTTCTTGTTGGTGGTGACTGAAAGTGTTTTTGTTAATGTTTCCTTAGAGAACATGCGTTTTTAAGTTCTTGGGAGCCATGGCTGTTGATCTGGGCAAAGAGCGTCTCGGCCCCTATCTGACTACCATCATTGCTCCGCTCCACAGAGAACTGGACAGCACATATGCAGACCAAGGTTTCTTTAACTTTTATTCCTACCACTCATTGGCAGTGTGTTATTTGTTCAGTAAGTTTTCATTTCCTGATCATTCTAATCTGGTGTGATTGCTCCAGACCCAACACTGAAGAACCTGGCCCAGGAGCTCATCGAGCTGCTGAAGAAGCTGGTGGGTCTTGAAAAGTTCTCGCTTGCCTTTGCTGCTGTGCAGAAGGAGGCCACACAGAGACGAGCCTCACGCAAGAAACACAAGGCCCTGCAGGTGTGTATTTCAGGGAAACCGTGCTCATTGTAACAGTCTGTATATGAAGTTTGTTATTGTGACGTTCCCATGATGGCTTATTTTTCTTTTGTTTTTTAGGCTGTGGCCAATCCTGACATTGCTGCTAGGAAAAAGATCAAGAAGCACCAGAAGAAAACTGAGGCAAAGAAAAGAAAAATTGAATTTTTACGGCCAGGACACAAAGCAAAGAAAAGCAAACGCACTTCACTCAGAGACCTGGCTATGGTTCAGTGAAGTCTTACATGCTAAATCTTTTCATTTTACACAGATTGCCCTTGGAGCTGAGAGAGTGATTGTAGCTAGTCGTCATGATTTCTAGATGCAAGTGTTACCTGGATGCTGTTGCATTATATGTAACAACTGTATTGCTGTGTGGAGTTGTGCAGTTAAATGTACAATATTTTGTTTTTTATTAAAAGAAAACACATTGGATTCAAACAAGGATAAGATCAGCCTTATTGTTCCTGTGTATTTTTTCTTTAAGTACAGTGAAATCCAGATAAATGCTAATACAGTAATTATAAATGGAAAAAGGAAATGGAAAAGGTTTTCAAATGAAAAGAGGAAATGCAAGGTGATTTCATTACTATTTGTTTCAGTATTGAAAGCACTCGCACTAGAACAGGTATAGGAAATAAAATATTATGGATAGGAATCACCAGGAACCATGTGATACAATATTAACATGATATCCAGGAGGTGATTTGGCTTGTATTGTGATCCTGTTAATTTTAAGATTTTATAAATATCTCGATTGGATATTGTTAATTTATTTATTAAATTCTAAACAAACTTCACAGATAATTTGCTCCCATCACACAGGATGCTTTGCTTCCTGCCAATGTGTGAATAGTTGACTCCAGTTCTGAAAGACCACCGTCACTCAAATTTTAGTGCTTTCTCAGGCTCCCAGCACACACAGTTTAACTAATCAATAATTACCATCCTTTTCTTTATTGAAGTGTGTGTGGTAGAGCAGAGAAAACACTCATATGTACAGCAGTGGTCCTCCAGGAATAAGGTTGAGAACAAATATCTTAGCGTGCTCCACCTGTCAGATTATAGAGGAACAGCAATCTTTCACCACCTTAAATTCCAACAGAATTCAATTTTATCAGTGTGGTGGTAAATTGTCACACAAAATAATTGTGTTATGTAACTGAAATGATTTTCCCTCATCTGCATAAAATCCTGTGAAGAGGTTTAATCCTGATGATTATAGGACAACTATTTATATATACAGTATCTAAAATATGATTGTCAATTTTAATACACTATCCTACTTTATTTCTTATGTGCTGTAAGAAGGATCACAACTATCAAGTTATGGATTGATAAGTTGCACATAAAAACAAATTAAATATTAGAGCTTTAGAAACATTCTAATTCCTACGTTTCTTATTACAGGTATTTAAAGTTTTATCATGGTGAAAGAATGCACAGTTTAGAGCAATTAATGGTTGGCAGTTCTTAATTCCTCTATACAGTGGTGACATTAAAGATGCCAAAGTAAATCCTGTGCACTAACAGGCTGATGTTAGTGATGCACTTGAAAGCAAATATTTTGTAATGTGACCTTACAAATAGGAAATCTATAATATGTAATGAGCAAGTGAATGCAGCATTAGACCTTCTGACCCCAAACTTGCCACCTTCATGACTCAGAATGGTGTAGCAATGAAAAGAGCGGGCTGAAGACTTCATCTCCCTTTTGACTTTAGAAGAAAAGACACCACCCTGTTCCATACACATGGTAGGCTGCAGAGACAACACAATCAAACCAGTAAAATTAAAATTTTAACTATAGAAATGAAGGCGTGTGCACAAAACAATCAGTGTGACTGAAATTATGCTGTTGATTACTCATTAGTAATTAACTTAATGACTGATTTGACTGCACCACCAAAAAATGGGTTGGGCATTACTTGATTATACTTCTCCACTGTGGTAAAAAAAAACATTGTTAATACCAGATTTATTTCAGTGTTAACACAACAAGCAGTATGTTCACTGTACATGCTTGTATATAAATACATAATGACAAATCCACTGCATACAAACAATGATTAGTCTTAAATAAACAACCCACTAAAATACCCAAGTGTGGTTAGATACCAAAGTCGCAGAACTGATTAACTGTTCAAAGGAAAAAAGGAAGAGACTTTCAACAGTCTGGTAGCAAGCTTAAAGGGGGGGCGTTGGCAGATGAGAACAGAAGCTCTATAATAATGGTACTCCAATGTAGTGGACAAGTCTTACAGGAAGGACAGGTCTAACTGGCGTCAATATGGATGAATCAGCACAACTATAGGACTGCTGTCCAGACCTTGCGCAGAGTCCATATGAACTGGAAACCAGTGGATGTTCAGTTTTCAGGCTGGACTGATGCCCTAATGGTTTGTAACTGCAGCTTCATTTGAAGTAGAGACTACAAGAAAAACGCCTTCATGTAAAGGGGAAAAAGGGAATGCAGTCACTGGTCCAAAGGGCACCAAAGTCTTTTAACAAGAAGTCAAAAGATGCAGATGTATTTACAGGGAGTGGTGCAAGTGCAATTACTGTCGGCTCTTTAGAGACTCCACCAACCTGCACAGAGAAAAGCAAACAAACCTTTTATTACTCAAACACAAACCTGACCATATGTAAAAACACATGATTAGAAAATCTATACCATTCCATAGCCTCATCCAGGCCCGTTCCTTTAGTGGCAGACGTCTTGAAGATCTGCCACTTTCTGTCCTTGAGTGCAGGTAACCCCAGGGAGTTGGCCACCTCAGTGGGCGTCATGGCTTGCTCCATGTCTTGTTTATTGGCAAAGACAACTAGAATGGCTTTCTTCAGCTCTTCTTCCTGCAGGAAGACACAACATTAATGACAGCACATCTAGGTGAGGCAGCACGATCCAGTTATATAAACAGTTATTATTATCATCATTATCTACCTCCAGCATGGCCACCAGCTCAGACTTAGAGATACCCATCCTGTCACGGTCACTGCTGTCCACCACGTAGATCACGGCGTCTGTGTTGGAATAATAGCACCGCCAGTATGGCCTGGGAAACACAAACATTACACTACTGTGATCCCCATGTTAACCAGGCAAAACATCTCTAATTTAAATTAACTACTGTTACTAAGTGATATGAATCAGAGGAGCTGTAGCGGTGTGCTTCGTATGCAGGAGCTCTCATTTTAGGTAACTCGTGCAAACTAAATTAAATACTCCTCTGGCTATTTTTAGTCATAAAAATATATATATATAAACATATCCTTAAGGAAAAAGGAGGAGTTTAAAACATAAGGTTTAATTCTTTGCAAAGGTTAAAAGTGCTGCACAAGTAATCAAATGTTTTTTGTTAATTTACAAGTTTGAATTAATAATTAAATATTGGCAAACATCCTCTTAAGTAAATCACTTGACCAATTATGTGCTGTCAGTCTATATAAACAGATTTGAAAACACATGGTCATTTAATAGTTAAATATCACAGTATAAATTAGTGTCGAAATATTTAAAATGTGTTGATTTGAACAAATGAGGTAGACCTAGTTTTAACTTGAAAGCACTTTCTGATTAGGAATGCACTCAGTGGTAGTGTTTGCAGCATTTTTTTTCCAGACAAGAGTGTGTTTTAAGACAGAAAATAAGGCAATATCTGAATAACATTGATTTAGAACTTCAAATTTTCACTCACTCACTCATCATCTACACCACTTTGTACTGTATACAGAGGGGGGCCTGGTGCCAATCACAGGAGACTTTGGGTATGAGGCACAATCACAGTGCGCGCACACATACTGTATACACACACATTCACATACACTACGGGCAATTTGGGAAGCCAATTAGCCTAATTTGCAGGTGTTTGTACTGTGGGAGGAAACAGAGTACCCAGAGGAAACCCACCAAGCATGGGGAGAACATGCAAACTCCATGCACACAGACCCAAAGCGAAAAATAAAACCCGGACCCTCGAGGTATAAGGTGACACTGCTAACCACTACCAACCACACACTATTTTGTTGCAAAGCAGCTTTACAGAATTAAAAAAATTTAAACAATCTGAATTTTTGATTTCTATACTT
>JAOVVA010000016.1:8457640-8475118 GCA_028565275.1 Leiocassis micropogon
ACATTTAAGTGTGACAAACATGCAAAAGAATAAGAAATCAGGAAGGGGGCAAATAGTTTTTCACACCACTGTACATGCACATCAAAACCATCTATTGACTATTTCGGATTAGTAAAAAAATAAAGAATTATTTAATTGTAACAAACTCACATCAAAGTCCACTTTGTCTCCCTCTGGAATCTTTGGAGCCGCAATGTTTTGCATGAAAATCCTAAAACAGTTTTCAATTTTAATGACTACATATGGTATACTGAATATGTCAAAATTGAAATAATTGAAATAATTGAAAAAGAAAGTCTTACTTTGGCTTTGGTTTCATCTCATCTGAAGAAAGCAATGAGACTAGCATTAGTTTTAACAAGTGAAATGAACATGCATAATTTATATACTTGACTGAGTAATACTGAAGTTCTAAACGGAATAAAAGACGTGTTTATTAGGCACTTCTTGCTGACAATATTTTATTTTACCAATTTAAAAAACATACTCATTCTTTTAACAATTTTAATAATGGTGTTAATGTCCATAATGTTAAAAAAAATAATAAAAAAAAGATTAATGTAGTGCTGTTGGATTACATTGCACATTGAAAAATCAAACAAACAAGCTGAATTACCTGTGGCCTCCTCCTCAACTGGGGCTAGTGTTTCCAAAAAAAGAAGGAAATGCATTTAAAAAACATGCATGTATAAAAAAAAATCAAATCAAATAATTTATATATAATAATTTCTATAAAAATTTCTATAAAAATAATTTCCCATAAAAGTGTTACTTTTGGAACCAGCAACAACCCAATTTTCTGACTGCTTATGTTCTGACAGATAATAACACTAATAAACACAGAGCATTAAGGGATGCAAGATGTCTGTCAAAACATTTGTTGTTCATCCATGCAGGAGGCCAGCATGCCTCAGTGATACAGTTAGCACACATTAAATAACATCTACAAGATGGGTGGTTGCTTGTGTGATGTCCCAAATGTAGATGGCTAGAAATTATAGTAATTCCAGAATAAGCAGCAAAAATAAAGTTATTGTCAATTTCAGTAAATATGTGTGCAAATATATTTGAAAAATACAAAGTTAAAAGGTTGTATCTGTTCTGTATCATCAAACTTTATAAAACCATATTTTAAACTTAAAATTCTAGGGTTTGAGGGTGATTAAAAAAAAAAGCTGTGTTGTTACCTTCTACTTCAGCTTCAGGTTCTGATATAAAAACATGAAAAATGCATATAAGACACACATACATATTATATACTGTATATAAAATTATTATTCTTTAAACACATATTGTAATGCACTATATACTGCTATACAAGACAGTAAAGCATTGTCAGTGACGGCTGTGTAATAAAAATGAGAATAGAAGAGTGCATCACTGTGCTATTACCTTCTACTTCGGCTTCTGGTTCTAATATGAAAACATGAAAAATGCAAAAAATGCATATGACTCTTGCAGTTGTGAAATGTAATTTCAAAGATTTTTAAATTTGCACACTGTAATGTTATACTCTACTTTTGAAGAAAACAATATGAGTCTTATGATTACTGTGTAATGAAAATGGGACTAGAAGGTGAATGCATCGTCATGATGTTACCTTCTACTTCAGCTTCAGGTTCTGATATGTAAATATAAAAACAATATATGTGAAAATACAGACTAAAAAGAAATAAACATTTTTTTTTTTTAAATAAATGGGTTACATGCTAGTTTAACAGGAATCTACTCTGCCTGGTCAAAAAAGTTGCCATTTCAGAAGGGTCATCTTACTGGATTACATGAAGCAACAAAAACAACTAAGGAGATTTGAAATTACCAACTGGGTTACTTAAACACTTAGTGAAGTTTCATCATTAAGAAAAAATAAATAAAGAGAAGAAATCACAACTATGTGTAATAGTAAATGAGAGCTTTTCACACACACTTCAATTTACTAGGGAGCATAAAGATTGAATCTTGGAGCAATGACAACAGCATATTCCAGGATAGTCCAATGGTGAAAGATGACATGACTCTGGGAACATGAGGAATCATTTTCACATATCAGCTGGCCACCAGATTGTGTTCTGTAATCAAAACTAAAGGCTGTCAATTATAATTAATTATAATCTGTCATGCAAAGTTACCTCCAATTTCTTGCCATGGTGCTATTGTGACAACATGTGCATGTGATGAGAGCAGAAAGTGAACATGATGAGTACTAATAATAAAAAACAATATCATAAACAGTGATTGGCTAATGTCATAAAACCTTGTATTAGTTAAGATGATCCACTTACTTTTTAAATGAATGATTGCAAATACAAATGTTCCACCATACTAAGTTAAATGCATAGAAAAAAGTATAAAAACATATGCTTTACCTTCCACTTCTGGGGGAGGCACTACAATGAGAAAATAAGATCCATAAGACTCCAGTAAGTGAGTATTTAAAAAAATCTTAATCATAATAAGAATATAGGAAAAAGAAATATAATAGGAGTGATAAAATCTAATCTAATCTGAACTCTATGTAAAGAATAAAGAAACTACTGGTTCTAAAGCTTTACCTTCTTCATCAATTTCCTCCTCAACTGTGTAAAGAAAAAAAATAGGATTAATAGATAAATACAGCAAAAATTTATATAGTATAAAAATGATTTATATTTATTATTCATTTATTTATATATTATCAATTTATCTGCAGAATTGTTCAAAGAAACCTTTTTTTTTAAATAAAGCTATTAAATGCGTAACAATAAATGCACATTGTTAATGTACACATTGTAAATGTACACATTGTTAAGCTGTTGCGCTGAGATCACTGGTTATATTAAATTGTTTACCTGTAAACCTCATTCACTTATCACTTCATCAGAGCAGAGATCCACAGAGATATTAGCATTAATAATTTTTTATTGCATTAAATCTCATAATTTGCAAACAATATTATTTGAGTACAGTATATGTCATGAACATTCCCTCTTCCTGTAACTACACTACAAAATATATAACTTAAATACATTTTAACCCTTACAACCTGTCCCTCTGGTGGAGTCTTTAAAGGTTCTATGTAAAAGTCTGTAATAGATTGAGAGAGGAACAAAAAGTGACCCTTAAGCATATGTTTTTGCCAGAGTGTACTATATAATCAGTTCCAGAATTATTGGCCCCCTTGTTAAGATGGGTAAAAATCTTATAATGATAACTTTGTGTAAGTAAGCTCATGTTCAGAATGGAAATATGAATGAACATGAATATAGATGTATTTTAAAGGAGGAAAAATAGTCCCATCCATCATCATCAAAATATAGTACATATCAACAACCACATTTCATAATTATTGTCATCCCCACATTTCAAAGTTGTTGCAAACCTGCATTGTAAACATAACCGAACTGTCTTTTCCTATAATGACTGATGAAAAGAGAGTACAGAACAAGATATCTGAGACACTTAACAGTACAAAATCTCTCCACATCATGTGTGGGTTCTTATCTTGTGACCTTTCCTGTCAAATTCAATTATGTGTGGACTTGGACATGTTTTTTTTTTCGATCATTATGTTTCTGGAAAAATGGCCACACTACAGCTGACAGAAAGGTTCATTAAAAAAAAAACTCCTGGTACTTCATGGTGTCCTTTATGCTATGAATTTCAAAAAGATTCCCAGGACCACTAGACATAACATCATTCTCATACATAGTTGATTCTCCACAATAGTGGATTACATCTCGTTTTCTGTATAACCAAATTTTTCCAGATACTAAACCCACCTTGAGTGCTTGTTGTCAACTAAATCAAATTTTCCCTTCATCAGACAATAGAAATGGTTCTAGTCAAAGAACCCTAGGTGCCTTAAATGACCAGGTGATTAAAATAGCATTTTGAGATGCAGATTGTGGCTAATTGTAGATTTGGAGAATATGGTTGCACCAAATCTCCAAATCTACATTTAAACATAATCTCTAGCCCTCAAACTGTTTGGAGATTTTCAATGCACCAAGACGATCCATGGAGAATTTTTTGCCTCTCTAATAATCCTTCTAACTGTTTGTGTGGAAACAAAATAAAGTTTGTGCCGTCAAGGCAGGTTCATTAGAGCGATGGTTGTGTAACCCTGGATATGGGGATTTTCAGGCATTTTTATAGCCATTGCCTGATATACATATGAAGGTCATCATAGACTTGTCTTCATTGATTTGTCTATTCTAAAGTTTTCATGTAGATGAATTTGGTCCCTGTGTTACCTTATATTTGTATACTAAAACAGGAAGATTTACTAAAAACACATTAACTTTAAAAAGTGTCAATTATTCAGGAGCTAACTGTATGATTAGAATTACAGTACATGTTACACATACACCATCTGTATCATGCGCCGGTTGATAAAAACTTAAATCTCTTTAAATCTGAGATGGAATCTGTTTATAAGGCTGAAAACACTAAACATGTGCATTTCTCAACAGTTACATATTTCTCAATAATATCACACAGCACAAAATCAAGCAGGGAAGATTTTAAAAAGTGAACTTTACCTTCTTCCCTGTGGAATCAGAGCACATCAGAAAGAAAACAGAAAAAGAGGTAAGGTGAGGAAAATATTATGGCAGGAAATGAAGTGATAAAAAAATGATGTAGCAGTATGATGATACTTACAGTACTTCCTCTTCCAACACCTCTTCTGTATCAGCCATGGCTACAGAGTTTCTGACTGCAGTAACTGACAAATCAGTAAAAACATCACTTTCAAGAACATATTTAATTTGATTTCCAGCATTTTATACACGATCATATGTATCCTTGTAGATTTTATAGACAATCTCACAACATTTTTGGTATCTTTGGAAGAATACAAATTGTTATTTATATAAAAGGTCTATTCAGATTTGTTCAGGTAACATTGCTGACCTTTGAACTATTTCCTGTGCACATGACTGGAATCACATTAGAATTTCATTACATTATAATTTAGAATTTAGATTACATTTATTGAATAGGAAAGTATAAAACTGACTGGTCTAAAAACTGCCGTGCCCTGCAACATTTCTGAAGCCATAATTCCGAACGTAAATCAGCAGGGCATAAAAGAGTAACGGGCAGGTGCTGTAGGGGTAAAGAGAAGGGGTTATTTTTAAGAATAATAAACTATGGTTTGGAACAGGTGCTATTTGTTCTTGCAGACAATGAACTTGGCTGATCTTGTCCAAGCCTCCCACTCAGTAAAAGATGGGTGTCCTTGTGGGCTATTTTTGAAACATGCACCGTTTGGTGTATCACATTAGCACACACAGACACACACACCAGTGTATTTCCAGTGTATTCCCACATTAACCATTATTTTTATGTCTAATCCCTAATGAGCCATCATTACACCCTAATGAACAAGTCATGTAAGACTCATGGTTCATAATCACGTTGTCTTATGATATCATGAAAAAGTACTTTGAATGCATATCTTTGCTCTCATGTTCACTGTAATGACGAACAAATAACTGAAAGCCAATGGATATTGAAGGATATTGGTTACAATAAATGGTATGCTAATAAAAATGCAAGTCTAATCATACTGCGTCAGAGAGACCTTTAACGAGTTCATCATGCTACATCAGAATAATCCAACCTGTCTTTACAGTAGATCAAATATCTCTCAGAGGTATTCGAAAATTTATACTTTACTAAGCCACTTCTTAGGAATAATCACAGGATTGCTAGTAGTAGGAATGGTGTAGATAATTCCTGCATTAAACAGCATTAAGTGGAAACCCCAAAGCATGCTGTTACCGTCATAGATCAGCACAAAGCCATACTTGTTGCTTAAATTGGGTTGTAATAAACAGCTAAACCTCTCCCCTTGGTTCTCCAATTTTTTTGCAAAGCTTATTGGAAGTGTTACATAACAACTCTTGAATTCAAGCCAATAACCATGCAGATGAAGCGCTGTTTAAGTCAGTATCAGTTACTCTGAGATACAGGTGAGACAAGTACATTGAGCATTGTATGTAAAATTGAAAAGAACATCTTTCTGCCTCTTACCTGAGACGTCCACAAGGACAGAGAGGATCTTATTCTCAAGGGTCCAGAACACAGTATTCAGCAAACTCTAACACCACTCACCTAATACAGACCTGCGTGTCCATATGACCTCTGTGCTACTCTATGATTGGACAATGATGCAGGGTCTATTGTTAGGGTTTGGGGGAGTGACAATCAAAAGGTGATACAAGTTTAGCATGGCGTCATACTCATATTCAGCTTGCTGGACGGACAAACGCACTCAAACAGGAAAGTGGCGAGTGCATACATGCGCAATAAAAAGACACAACTTGAGGTTTTTACATTGATCACTTTATTGCTGTTTTGAGTCAATGATACAACGTTTAAAAAGATGTCCTGTGTGAAACTTGGTTACAATAAATGGTCAGAGTGTTAAAAGGTAAAGAATTAAAATTGGCATGGTTTGCAGACAATTACCCCAATACAGTCAAGGTTCATTTTGGAAAATACAGAGAGTACAAAGTTTGTCTCTTAATTGATTGTCGAAGACCAAAATTCAGACATTTTCACATTTTAAAACATGAACCAAAATACTAATCAGGGGGAATTAACCCCGACAACACAACACAAGCCACGAAAACATTCACCATCAGTCACATAACCGTTAACCAACAAACCCTGCTGATTCAAAAAGCCACTAATCGTCTGCCCACCAGCACATACTACAGTCCAATGATACTGTTGACAACATCTAGTGTTCTACTAGGAACGAAGTGCTAAAAGGTGAACAAAAACAAACAAAAAAATCCCCGAACAAACAGACAACATTAATTGGTCCGCAGTAATGGCTTAGGGCCATCTGTCCTTTAACATACTAATCACACTTTCAAAATAATAATGGCAACTCAAGCTAGAACTATATGCAGAGAAGTGTTTGTGAATGTTTTTTTTTTTTTCCATTTTGTGTTCCCTTTATTCAGTGCGGAGCAAAGCATTTATGTCTACTAGAAATTTGATATATCATGTTGAATATACTGACTAAAAAGCACTTGAATCAAATATGAATAAAATAAAATACTGCAATAATAATAATAATAATAATAATAATAATAATAATAATAATGGTGAATGTCTATAATGGCTGTATTCCAATCTTAATATTGAAGGCAGAAGCAAGAATGTCATTTAATATGAAGTGGCAACAAAATATATAGTTAATTACAAAAACATACACTATGTGCTAACATATATTATTAAGACCATAGTTTCACTATAATTAAAATGTGTCACTTTGACAAAAAGTTAAAGTAAAAAATACACTATTCTATGGGTGCCCATATTTTGCCCTGGACTGGTGAAAATGAATAAAATATGAATCAAGCTTTGCTTTAATTATAAATTAAAAAGGTGTGAAGGGTGACTAGCAGAGAAGAGATTTTATGAGTGAAATTATGCAAGGTATTTAAATATTGTTTAATCCATCTAAAGTAAATGGGTCATTTTAGAACTGCTCAGTATTTTCATGTGATATAAATGTTCACATTTCACACTGGAAAAGTGGCTTCATGTGAAACACTTCTCTCTAATCACGACCATGCGGTCTGGACGCCTCTGACTACACGGTAAGAATACAAGATTTTCTCTCTTTTTTTTATCTCATCTTTGAGATATGTCTGGGCCAAAGAAAACATGCGAGACTATTTTTGGTATTTTTTGGTACGAGTACATGCATGTGAAAGGAATATGGTGCTTTCACTTGGTCCCTGGTGCTGTAGCTTCTTGGAAAGGTTAGTGACCCGTTCCTGATAAGACATAAAACAAGTCTGTTAGAAAACCAGGCAAAATATGACACACACTTAGACAGTACAAATATCACAGATCTAAGTAATATGAATTCACATGTTTGTACTTAATCAGTGTTAATTAGGCTTATACTTTACATACTGTATGGTTGTGTTTCTGGGCATGCTTATGTGTCTGTGTGTGTGTTGATATTTTGATGAGAACCGAATTTTATCAAAATATATGTCAGTTTAACGGTCCCTTCAAGAAAAACAGCTTTTTCACTTTACAAAACCTATAGTTATAAATAATTAAAAAAAATAAAATAAAATAAAAAAAGAGCCACAAGATTTTCTTTTGGTTACTAAGGTTACGATGGGCATAGTGTTAGATGCAGTAAATAATTATGTTTATGGAACCTCTTTGGAAGTATACAGTAGTAAGTCATAAAATATTTACCAATCAATTTTTCAGAATGATTTTTGATCAAGTGTCATTTGCTCTTTGCTCCTTGGACAGGAGGCTCGAACATACTTTCAGGTGGTTTTTGCCTCATTAGTCACTGGCATGCGGCTATTCAGAACCAGAGCGCAGCTGCCCTTCTATGCTTGCTGTGTGACATGTTAGCTTGATAATCTTTTGTCACTCCACTCAATAATTTGACAAACAAGCAGCTGCTGGTCCTGTCCAAGTCTAGAATGCAGGCTGAGCCAGTGGGGGACAAGACGACTGTGCTGTGCGTGTGTGCGCCCACACCGGACACATTGCACATTATCTATCCATGTCCGGCATGTCCGAAGGCCACAGTGTCCTCCCATAATGGAACAAAAGGTGTGCTTTCAAAATAGAACACTATGCCATAGAGGCATGTTAACACACACGGGTGATTTATAGCTGGCCTGGATCTAGAGGCCAAGGTGCAGGCATGGAATTGTGGGATATGGGTGATATAATTCCTACATACGAGGAACAAGACAGAACATGTCTTAAACAGGGTTTTAAACTGAAATGCTTGGAATTCTTCTGTTTCTTTGTTTTCCTCCCGCCTTTCAAAAACATGCGGGTGACTACTCCAAATCATCCCTAGTACCCTATCTGTATATGAATGTGGGTGTGTGCATGATGCACTGAAAAAATAATATTTCTATAACATATGCATTCCTGCTTTATACACATACTGTGATAGATTCCAGCTCCACAACTGACTCAACAACTGACTTAAAAACAAACATACACACACAAACCATAAAGCCATTACTGTAGTGGACAACAGTGGCAGCTTGGCAGTACTGGAGCTTGAACTCCTGACCTTATGATCTGAGCCTTTAACCACCACTGCCCCTTATTCCAAGACCATTACGATTACTGCATGTATAGTTACGGTTAAGGACTTGAATTTGAGGTTGTATACAATCTTTTTTGCATATGTCATTGTATATATGTCACAATATTGTACATTTGTTGTGTATATATTTTTTTATATTATATTTATGTATATACATATTTTTTCTTCATATAGGAGGAAATTTCTTTTTTGGAGGGGTTAACATATATGTATCAATGAAGTGTAATATATAGAAAATAGATTGAAAAAGGGAAGAGATATTCCCTCTGGTGTATATATAGAATCGTTATAACAATCCATGATAGAAAAGTGAAATACACACACACTCACACATACACACCGAGTTCTACACACTGCAGCAATCAAATTCTCTTACCATTGGCAACAGATTTGCTCTCTCCTCTGCCTGTCATCTAGGTGAAGTAGAAAGTGAGTAATAGTGAGAGAGAGAGAGAGAGAGAGAGAGACAGATAAAGAGAGAAAGACAGATATAAATATATATATATGTACAGTGTATATACATACACAGGGAACCAAAAACTGAGGTACAGTAAGGTCAATGAGTGATGACTCCTTCATTTCAGGCTGTTTGGTTAATTATATGATACATTTACTACATATTTACTATATATTATTTATATTTACATATGATATCTATTTTCTACTTCGGACAATGAGAAGCAGGGCTGCATGATAAGCTTATATCAGAAGTACATTCTAATATTTTATTATATAAATATATAGTTTATTTATATAGTACTTTGCGATTATTTTTACTAGATATATGAATGTAATTAAAACCACACTGTTACTCATATAATTGATTATTGACAACTGACTGGAAGTAAAATCTAATCTCATTACAATCTGTCTGTGGCAGCTTCATTGACATCCATTCCCACATACACATTTAGCATGTATGCAAAACAAAGAAAGACATAGTTGGATACACATTTCTGTCAATAAACTTGGAACTGCTAATCACTGAATCATCATTTCAGTTAATTCTATATGAATGATTCCTTTAGTTATTGACGAGACAGATGGTTACAGATGGCGGATGACATCAAACTTCAACAAGATACATTTAAGATATTCATAACCACTTGATAGCAATGACAGCTCAAATGTAGGCAAGCCGATATCCTGACATGTTTTGGCGTAATATGGGAGCAGGTTCAGTCAGACACAGTCAGGCTTACACTTTTCGAAAGAATCCCTGTTCCTGATCCATGCTACCTGCTCTACAAATTGTGCTGAGGCATCATTGGCAACTGCATGAACAGGAGGACAAAGCAAACTCCTAAAATTAATTGGACTCTAGTGCCCCACTTCAATAAATGTGATGGTTATAAACCAAGACCTACAGTATAAGAAAGATGAGAAGGGCTGATGTGGATTTTACTTGAGGATTTTCTGACTGCAAAAGAAAGAAGATGGTCGACAACCAATATTGGATCTATGTGTATTAAACATAAAAAAGAAGCACAGAAAGTTGATCTATGCAATATTTTTAAATTAATCAACCATAAGGATGCATCCTTTCACATCCTTTATCCATCCCTCTCATAGACTCCTGAAGTCACACTGATAGCCTTTTCTCAAGAAGTGTTTTCCATTGTGGCTTCATGAAGTCTTGTTTCAGTCAGAACAGATATCACTACAGTGGTCAGTTATATCAATAGTCTGGTGGTTATACACTCCTGCCATCTGCATGCGCTGGCACAGGGCTTGATCTTTCAGAGCAGCTTTTGCTTCATGTCATGAACAGCCACTTACACCACTTATGTACCTGGCAAGTTGATCAATGCCACTTTTGGGAGACTGGAAAGTCTACAATGATACGACAGTGTTATGGGAAATTTACGCATGAGGGGAAATGGATCCCTCAAAAAAAAAGAAAAAAGAAAAAAAAAAGTATGCGCACTGCAATCCCTTCTATTCCCTGAATGATCGGTATGCTCTAGAAGGGGGGGATGCTCTAGTGCACATTTTTTCCTCCGTTTTATTTGCCCCAACTTGAGCCAGAATGTAAAGGGAGGGGGGGTCGGAGGGCTCATTCATATCCTCATAGGGCTATAATATTATGAGGATAAATTTGTCGAAAGCAGATACCCCAAAACTCTACTGTATCCAACCCTATCTCTATACAAAATCTAAAGCACTGAGTACAAGTAGAGTGTGTTGGAGGAGTTGTTTGTGCCATCAGATTTAGTTGCCCTTCAATAATTTTACCATTCTTAGAGGAACTACTAGACAAATAGTAAAAGCCTTCTCTACCAATAAAGTATCTCTTGCTGCCTTTTCATCTTGTCACACAGGTTTTGGAACACAACTATTGGTCAACACCCAAATACATCTGTTTTTCCATGAACAGGGCACATGCCTTGTTTATAAACTCTGGACTGCTTTGTGGTATGCAGCCATGGTCCTTATTATCTCATCCTCCCTTTGAAAGTCAGGATAAGGCAGACCTCAGTGTGCGTTCACTATAAACAGCTTTATTGCTGGCACTAAAGGGACGTTTACAGACAGTCTGCCTTCGGAGAAAATTGAGAATATATGAACTGCAGCAAACTGGTTATCACCACAGACCTTTATGAGGAAAGTCCACAAATAAACATTCCCATTAAATTGACTAAATTTAGCATCACTCTTTAAGATGAGCTTCTCTGGCAATATGGGTGCCTCAATATCCCATAGAGGCCAGAACTAATATACATATTTTTCTGTAAGAGAAATACCTTATATAGTGTGCGAAAGAAATGTGCTCATAAAAGCGCAATACTGAATTTGGAATTATTATTATAACCAAAACTTTTTTTTACTCTGTCAGTGTGGAAACATGCACAGCTTTCCAATCATTAGCCTTCAGAATTAAATTCAAGCTACAGGTGCAATGTGTAGCTAACCTTAGCCTTGGCTTGGCCAAAACATGCCCACGACATGCTTGTGCTGCCTCGCTCTTGTGTTCAACTTTGATATTGCCAAAGATAGAGCATCAAAATAAATATCTTGGCTGAGTTGTTTTATCTGAGGAACATCATCCCTTTACAAATATGTGGCTTCACACAGAAGAGTCAAGGCTAGGGCATGCCTTTTCAGCTTTAGCATACAGGCTGATGCTATCTGCTATACTGGCAGCTGTTCAGGTTATGTGTGTGTATGTGTGTGTGTGTGTGTTAGTGTAGGAGCCAAATGCAACTACAAGGGGTTGTGTTAAAATAGAAGGTAAAAGAATGACCTGCATAACATGTGTGTAGTGAGACAGTGCATAGAGCAGAAGAAAAGGAAAGCAGGCACTCGTGGTGTACATTACTTAAATGAAGCCTTGCAGGAGACTTTAGGAACTGCTTGCAGCCGTTAAAATGACATTCCATATCCACCCCTTTTCCATGCCAGTGAGCCAGAGAGAGAGAAGAGTCACACACACTCACAAAAAGCGACAGTAGTGAAAGACATCAAATCGCACAGCGAGTGAATTTGCGTCGTGTTTATGTGAACAGTATCAGCTGTGCATCCTTTTTATGATAAAGTAACATTTACCTCCTCAAGGAGCCAAATCTGAAGACAACTAGCAGGAAGAAGTCTTTAAACAAAAACACAGGGTGTTACTGCTCAGCTATGTATCACTGCGTAACCAAGCACTTTCTTATCGTTCTTTATCTTGAAATATTGAGGATTATATCAACCGAAGTAATGATTTTTTTAAAGATGTCTAACCAAAAGGGTTAGAAAAACACACTGGCTGTTTTTAGCTTGAAGAGACATTACAATTCCTCACTTGGGGAATATAGAGTCTGGAGTCCAAAAAAATGTTTTTGAATTGATGCTGCGGTTATGTAGCAGGTTACCTTGGTAGCAGGAGAGCTTTTGTTTTCCCAAAGGTTGCGCTTGCCAGTAACATCGCCGGGTTTCAGGTCCTGAAGAAGGGAGAGACGGAGTAATGTCGCAACATGTTTGAACAAACAGAATCGCACCTAGCAATCGATTGCGAGAAAAGTGATGAACACATACTAAGAGAAAGAGAAGAGGGCCACAGAGGCATTACTCCTACCTTTTCCTCAGCACAGACAAAGGAGAAGAGGGGACAGAAGAGAATAGCCCAGAAGAAAGCAAGGTTGAGGAAGTGATCTAGGCAACAGGGGGAAACTTAAGCAGACAGAGGACAAACAGAGAAAACATTCAGTATATCGGTCATCATGGGCTATTTCACTCGCCTGCGTTTTTATTTTCAACTAAAGGCTTTTCTAGCCTTTCAGAGGAAGCTGTTGCACAACAACATGCAAACTTTTTTTTTTTTTTAACCCCCTTTATTTTGACAAATCCTACTGAATAAACAGCTCTTCTTTCTGAATAACTAGCTCTCACCAACCAGAGATTGCTGAGAACAAGCATATACTCCCTGGGCGACATGTAAAACCATCCACTGACTCTTCTGACTGCCTCACACGCCGGAGTAACAAACATGAAAGAAAAGCGAAAATGCCCAGTGGCACTGGTATGAAACAAATAAAACGTTTCAGTTCAACAATTGAATTGGCTAAGCCGTGTTTAAAAGCCGTTCTAGAATCTTTTATATATAAACACATTTGCGTTTATATTATATATAATACTTGAATTCTGCATTAATGCAGTAGGTTTTAAACCAATTACTCTATTACACTTAAGTCAATGTTCTGTCCTCAGTATGCCCTAATCTTTGTATCTCATGTTGCTTAGCAACCTAAGCTCAGTGTTAAGAGATTGCTTCTTTGAAGAATTTATTTTTGGAAATATTACTAAAAATTTACTATGAAATAAATTATATTATTATTCTTTTTTTAACACACACACACACACACATATGACACTGCTTTCATAGAGACTCTATACAGATTTTCATTATTAAGCTCAAAAGCACTCTTCATGTTAAGCAGTTCTTAGTGCGTATCTGCTGGAATTACATAACATGAGATTTAAAGTGGCGGTTAATGATTTCTAAAACCCTTTGCTGTCTGAGAGCTGAACTCTAATGGTAAAGACAGTAACTTTTTCCTAGGCCAAATAGATCTTCCTCAGTTGAAACTAAATACACCTTGTGATTTGTCTTTAAATCTGCATCTGTCTTTTTTGTTGGGGGTCAGGGCTTACTAAAAAATGCTCAATTTCACTGAAATATTCCTAATCACAGTTTTCCAATAGCATCTTTAAAGTGGTAGAATTATATTAGTCTGGAAACATTAAACTGTACAGATCACAACGTTAACCTAAGCAGTCTAGAGAGGTGAAGACAGATTTATGGTAACACTGAAGATGAATTGCATAACATAAATACAGCATGAGTGACTGCCACATGATGGCATACTGGAACGTAACGAATGGTATAAAGGGCAGCTATAGGAAACCTTTTTAACCCCTGAATTCTATACATCAGTCAAAACAGAGAACTCTCTTGGCAAGCAAGTCCACTAGGTGGTGCCAACTTGACAGCTTATTACAAAAGGCATTTGTGGTCATGTCCATATCCAGCAAACAATACACAAAGATAGGCAAAGTGATTGTGATGGTCAGCAGTTGTAGCCTACCACAGGTCTTCCTCCTGGAGTTTTGCTCGCCTCTGGTGTTTTGTTCAGCCAATCGTTGATGCGGCCTGCGACACCCACCTTTATTCCAGCTGCATCCTATGAACAGAAGAGAAAAATCCCTGAGAGTCACAGGTCAGAGTGCCAGGGTGGACAGGAAGACAGGAAAGAGAGACGTCCTGGCCATCGATGTTCAGTGACTGAATGTTACTGACCTTGTTGCTGGAGGGTGAGCTGATGGTGGAGCTGAAAACGTTCCCCTTCTCCCACATGCTCTTAATGTTCCGCACGCCATCAGAAACCACGGGCAGGTCGACTGCAGCCACGCGTGGTGACCTCACCTCTTTATTACTCTAAAAAAAAGAGGTAAAGTTAAAGACAGATGGTCTGACAGTATAAAACCCGGAGAGCATGTATATGTCAAAATGACTGATGGAGGAGTGTAAAATGCTGCATTTGTATCATACTGGCAGAATTTTAGTACAAGCTTGGCTGACCTCCACAGGGTGACTCTATTTCTGACTCCTTATATACACACACACACACACACACACACACATGGAAGTACACACATCATGGCAGTGCCTAATGTCATAGGGACTGATATAGTTCCATAAATATACATACTGCATCAGATTCTTAGATAGCTGACAAAGTGTGCACTTCTAATTATACCACTACCGTTACACTAACTTCCTGGACCTTCATAGACTTTCTTTTTTATTATTCCTGGGATTTTAGTGTTTTATCAATTTAGCAAATATCTTATTTATCACAGTATAATAATTTGAAATCCAATAAAAACTACTCTATAGAAACCATCTGAAACCATTATATGTATACCTAACCTCAGTACACACACACACATACTCACTCACTCAGTCATTGTACACATCGGTTTATCTTGTAGTCGCAGGGGCCTGAAGCCAATTACAGGAGACAAGGCACAGTATATACACACATAAACACACTCACACACACACTACGGGCAACTTGGGCATGCCAATCAGCCTAATCAGCATGTCTTTGGATTGTGAGGTACAGGAGTACCTGGAGGAAACCCACCAAGCACAGAGAGAGCATGCAAATTCCATGCACACAGAGGTGGGAATCGAACCTGGCCGGGAATTGAACCCAGACCATAGAGATACAAGGCGACAGGGCCAACCACTAAGCCACTGTGCCGCCTAAATGTATACCTAAAATATTATAATGCATTATAATGGATATTATAATCCATTAAAGACTGGGACTTTCTTATATACTCCTATATTCAGTACAGTTAAAGTAAGAGTGATACTCCCCCACTCACTGCAATTGTATCATCATCATCTTGGCTTAAGAGAGTTTTATAAAAAAATAAAAAATAAAATAAAAGCAGAAAAACTAATCTAGCAAGTTAACGAGCAAGCAAATGAACGGAAAAGTTTTTCCCTCATCGTCTCTGGTGAAGAATTAAAAATAATAATAATAATAATAATAATAACACAGTGCCCTTATATATAATTCACAATTTTTAAAAACTAAATAGTGGGCACATTTGTGCAAAGGATAGTTTAATAATAACTACCAAAATAAGTAGTCAGACATTTGTCATGCTCACTGCAGATGTGTTTTGAATAAGGAGTGCATGACTTCTGGCAGTAATAACAGAAATGTCAAAGATGTACAAAGACATAGAACTTTTAAAACCCCGTTAGAACAAAAGAATGAGATGTCAGGAAGAAAATTACAACTGGAAAAGGAATATAAAAGATTTGCAGAGGATAGGCAAAGAAACCAGAGGCAGTAATGATAAAGGCACACACATGGCAAGCAATTTATTTGAGAATTTTTTTTTGTTTATTTATATATTTATATTTTACACATATTACATGCAAATATATAATCTTATAAAGATTATCACTGTATTAAATTAGGTCTGTGAGATTCTGACTATGATATTCATGTTAAAGTGTGCTTCCACGATAGCTTGTGATGTAATTATGACTTGACATTCTGCTAGTTGTGACTCGCAGTGTTCACGCGTTATGATTTTGCTCCAAATCAAAATGTCTGCATAAAATGCGCTTTTTTGCTGTTTTGAGAAGTGCTGTCAGTGAGATCGTGTGTGTGTGGGGCTCACCTGCACAGCCGTGGTGTACTGCTCCAATCTGTTATCAATCTTTGACACCACGGGAGAGTGAGATGCCTTGGCAGCACTGCCACACACAACACAGACACACACACCAGACAAGATATACCACTGATGCATGACCTTGATTAAACTAGCTGTTAATGGTGCTGTAAATAAATGTACACAATTTTTTGTGGGTATTTAGAATTGTATTTAGATCATCTATATATAATTGGGTATATCTGTATGACTTCAATTTGCACTCATGCCTAAGAAGGACAAGTTCTGGTCCTGAGTATTAGTTCTTTAAAAGAAAAAAAAAAAAATCGGTTTAGATACCTCTTCTGCGCTGACCTGTTGAGGAATTCTGCCCTTTCACCAATCTGGGAAGAGAGATCAGATAATGAATGGAAAGTGCACTGTGTTGGTCATGTGGAAACACACATGTACACACACACACACGCACACACTCAAGCTCACACTGACTCCATTTTGGACTTTTATGCTGAGAGGCAGAGAGACTAGTCTGTTTTTTTTTTAGCCTGTCAGCGGGCCAGGAAAAGCAGGACCCGATTTCAGCCCAGAATCTCTGTGGGAACTACAGCATGTTTATGATATACTCTATGACAACAGGGCTACGAGGGGGTTCGTGTTCTCACAAAGCAAGCAACACACACGCACACACAGTTTTA
>JAOVVA010000016.1:8481983-8503944 GCA_028565275.1 Leiocassis micropogon
CACTGGAAACTAGAAATGCCAGACTAGTACTGCCTGATAAAATATTATTTTTTAACAAAAATACAGAAACATCAGCATACACATTGTAATAAATGAAATTAAATATATAATACCGAAAGTTTCCTTATATTGTTCCTCTGCAATTAACATGCCGACGTTAAACCGTTATTGTTGCACTATGGTTCCACTTTCTCTCTGATGTTATTTTAATTTACTTGTATTAATGATCCATTTCTTTTCCTATTATTTTCCACTAATTCCGTCCCGTTCATTACGCCCCACCTGTCATGTCTGTATTCCCCACTAGTGGGGCGCGCCCCACACTTTGAGAACCACGGGTCTAATGAGAATGATGACCACAGCCCGAAACTGATGAAGCTGTCTGTACTGATATACTGTATGATCTGACCCACCTCTGGGTTCTTTCCACCTTTTTGTGTTTGCCGTCCTCATACAATCCCCCATTCTGCTGCTTGCTTTTCAATTCTGGTTCCTCATCTTCCATCTGCTGACGAAAAGATACGATTCAGAACATGGAACAAACTTACGCTCTCGCTGGGGTGAAGCTGCTTAGGGTCACTCAGGAAGGAAAGTGTGAGACAGTGGACAGGAAATGAAATGAAAACACACACACTCCTGTCATGCAACAAGCTGCTATCACAGTCTGTGGAAACAATTCACTCGTGATGAAACAAGATGGACAACTGGTTGCTGTGGACACACTGTGGGATCACACCGTTGTGTGGATAATTTTTAGGTTTTGGGGCAAAGCTTCTCACCAATAACACTGCATTAATCTTTAAAAAATGGTTGTTGCTTTTAGATAGTTTTGGATAGAAATGTAATTAATAATTGATTCAAGCTGCAAGCTCAAGTTCAAGGTTCACGGGTATTTAAAAATTCAAATATTAAAACATCAACTGGTACTGTATTTCTTGCGTTACTTGTTTTTTTTTCTTTCTCAAATTGTAGGCTAAAAATAAAATGAATTAAAATATGCTGCAAAAGTGATAACAGGAACTATCTAATTTCTTGAAAGTTACACAAAATTAAAATCTCATAAAAACTACATGACAATTTAAAAAAAGTAATTAGCGGCAATTTGCTGTGGCACAACAGGAAGAGTACAGTTAGGGTGTGACATTATAGTTATATAATCAACTTTGGGTTGGTAGCAGTAATTCCAGTCTCATCACACCACTGATTATTTTCCTTCCTTTACTGTTTCAAATGTCAAATAGTTAAGGAACTTAATCTAATCCAAGATGTTATACAGTTGAAGGTAAAATGCAATTAAACAATTATTTCAATGATGATTTCAAAGTATTTTATAGGAAAAACTGTTCTTATTTAACATTTTATATTCATCAAGAGGGCTGACAAGGAACAGGGAATAAAAGTTAGGCTATTATTACTATTAATTTATATATATATATTTATATATATATAAAATTAAACTAGACAGGATATTTTACTTTACAGAACTACACAGAAGCTTAGCAAACTAAATGTCTTATACTTGGTTTAATTTGTGAAGCAATACATATTTATAATTCACTGTGTAACAAAGCCTAATTTATGTTGATTGAAACCATTTTTCCATAAATTACCTAATTATTATGAACAATAATCCTGATTTTGATATTAAAGACACTAATCTATTTTTGTGCAGCATTACATACTATTTACATCACTGCAATTACATTCAACATCTTTAATTACTTTTTGATGAATCGAAAACAAAAACAATTCACACTAAGCCCCAAAAGCTCTAATTATCCATCGTCTACAAGAATCTAGCCTCTTACCAAGGCAAAATATTTTTTTTTTACAAACTGTCTGCCTTTCATCAGCTGCCTTCTGTGTAAGCACCTCTAACTCATTCTCATCTCCTTCCGCTACATCCTCATGAAGTGCCACATCCTCCTCTACTTCCTGCTTTGAATTCCATGTAGAATGAGCTAGGTCTTCATTTAAAGGACTGCATTTTTTTCTTGGACGCACAGCATCCTGACCAATACCGGCCTATAAAAGGAATCAGGAGCCACTTAGTTCAAGCTGCACTGTGTCCAATAAGTGAAAGCGAAAGGAAATCAATAATGGCAGTCGTACCTCGTCTTCAATTTTAGCTTTTTTCTCAGTGGATTCCTGAAAGTGAACAACGGTCATCAAAACCAACCCTGCTTTAATTACTGGCAGCTACAACCTGAATCATGCAGAACAATTGGGTGATTTACACAAACACACCTGCTCCCTCAAATAAGCCCTGGGTGGCTTCTCTTCCACCACCTCCATCTGTGGAACGACCTCCTTCTTCACCTCCTCTTTCACCTCCTCCTCCTTGCTGTTGAGTGCTGCCTCCTCCTCCTCCTGGTTGCTGAATGCTCGGTAGGAGGTGGTAGAGGAGCTCTCAACACTGTAGGTGCTGTAGGATGGAGCATCGATGGAATCCTGCTGTTTCTGCCTGTCCATTGCCTCCTTCATTCTCCTCTGCCTGCGCTCTTCCCGCTTGGCCAAGCGCTCAAGCAGAGCCTGCTCTTCATCATCTCCCTCATTGGCCCGGCCCAAACTCAGCTCCGAGCTAGACACTGTCTCTGCTACTGTGACACTGAGAGAGAAAGAAAGAGAGATAAAGGGAATATAAGTGGAATATTATGCAAACTTGTGAACAATATTTTTACACTTATAGATGGAACAGCTACATAATATAGTATAGTTACATATTTAATTATATGGAAACTTTAAAGTAAGTAAGGAAAAGTAAGTTCTGATCATCACATATGCTGTCTGGCCAAAAAAGTCTTTTATCTAAATAAGCAAATACTTAAGTGCTGCAGTGATTAATATGTTTCAGCTGGAAAACAGTTCTTTTAACCCTATGTAACTGATACAGAGAGTAGATTTTCATTGCTTATCATTGCAATCATGACAGAAGAGTATCCTGTATTTGTGTAATAGACATTACTGTATTTCAAAAGGGTTGTGCTATTGGACCACATGAAGCAAAGAAAATAACTAGGGAGATTGCTGAAATTATTGGAATTACACATTTAATAATGTGTAATTCTTTACAAATTATTAAAAGAATTGACAGTAGAAATCATAGCTATACTTAATAGTAAGAGTATTTTCACACACTGACAATGTCATGGGAAATCATAGAATTGGCAATAAACAGCAGTGCAGACACAAGGAAACTATTTGTGAGATAAGCTAAGCTAAACTTTGGAGTAATGGAAAATAGGTCATGGGGTCTGATGAGTTCAAATTGACCCTATCTATACCAGGGCGATGGGCATATCAGGGTAAGAAAGGAAGCGCATGAAGCGATGCACCCATTATGCTTAGTGGAGACTATAAGCTTTTGGTGACAGTGTTATGATCTGGGTTGCTTCAGATGGTCAGGTCTAGACTCAGCAACGTTATGTGGCAATAAATGAAGTCAGCTGATGACCTGAATGTACTGAATGACCAGGTTATCACATCTATGGAATTTTATTCTTTTCTGATGGCATGGGCATATCCCAAAACAACAAGGCCAAGATTTATCATGCTCAAATAGTGAAACAGTGGTCCAAAAGCAATCCAACTAAATGTTAATGGTTTTGCCCAAGCAGTGTTTATTACGAAAGCTATGAATAGTTGTTTCCATATAAGCCTTTCCTTTTCACTTCTCATAGGCTGAACAAACCACAGATTATGTTAACAAGAAATCAGAAAGTATAAAGTCTTCTGTCCCAAAAACAGTGTGGAAAAATCTATATACATATAGACATCATATATATTTACGTGACTTTGGTCAAGCTAGTACTTAAAGGTCATTCTCCAACTGCTATACGGGCGGTTATACTAGCAAATACCCATAATTGAGAACAATCTTATTAAAAAACTAAATTAACATATAAATGTGCTTTAGACTGACCTTGACATTTAATAAATAATAACCATAATTTGCTCTGAACATAATTTGTTCCGAAGGTGTGTTTGTATATCAAAACACTCATATCAAAGCAAATTTCCTCCATAAGAAATAGTGGAACTCAAAAATATTCATATAAAAATAATTAATACAAAAAAAAAGTACCTTTGAAAAGAATTCAGACAGAGAAGTGTTTCCGTTAGTGCGTGTGTTTGTGCGCGCACGCATGTGTGTTAAGCTAAAGCAAGACGAGAAAAGGAAGGGGACTACTGTGACCCCTCCCTCCATCCCTCCTTTGGTCTCCCTCCTTTCGTGTTTAACTAACTCTCTCTGTCAGAGATCAGTGATTCACTAACGGAATCACTGATCTCTGACAGAGAGAGACTCTGAATCTTTAACAAGTAGCCTCTCTAATGACACGTGCTTTTGCTTTTTGCGCACACGTCTCTCCCTCTCTCACTCACACACACACACACACGCCATGTCCTTTTCCATCTGTAAACTGCCCGGTGATGATGATTTGCATCAGGTTTGCTCTTTTCCTGCACTGCGATGCGAAGGACAGGCCATCAGTGCTACTGTAGGTTAATGTAGTCTGAGTTCACCATTTGGCAAAGTTTTCCCCTAGCATCAGCGCAATTGACAACAAAGAAACAGACACACACAGATCACACACCGAGGACCTCACAGGCTGCTGTGATATTCTCTTGTGTAGAAAAGTATGCATGGTGTACAATACTGCAGTGTTGGCGCACGTCAGCACGGCCCACTGCTTCCACCTCACAGAGCCCATACAGGAAGTTACACACACAGAATGAAAGAGCCCAAGAAAGGATTTCTAAAGAGATGCTGCTGTTGTTTGTTTTCTCTCTTTATGAAGCTTGGAGTTTCATGCATGCATTATTAAGATGAAGCAGTAAAAGCTGCAGGTACTCCAGAATCTACTTGTTACCTACAGTAGGTCAATCCCAACACACATACACACACACACACATCTCAGTAACCACACACTCAGAAAATCCATAAGAGCAAGAAAGCAGGGGGCCCCTAGTGCCTACTTCATTTCCCTGACTCTCCTGGTGAGTTTCTATAAGTCAAAATTCATGGCGGCTATTCTCTCAATCTATTGCATGCATCCCAATCCCAATCCTAATCTCAATCTCAGGCAAACTTTCTCAAGAGACCCACCAGTAGCTGCACTTACTGGACAATGTTTCTTTTATCTAACTAAAATCACTCTGATTAGAGATTTTTAACTTATCTGTTTACATGGACTCTGATCTGATAAGATGTGTGTAAACATGTGGAAAGGGGGTCCGCCCACTCTGAAGCGTTTAACCTCCCAAAAATAAACCAGAAGGAGAGGAAACATTTCCATCCAGTTGGTATTCTTTTTACCATCTTGGACCAAAATTGGATTGATAGTAAAAAATCAGGGTCATTAAAAAAAAAAAAAAAAATTGTGCCTACATAATTATGCTACATTATGAGTTCTAGTGCTACTATTATTCATTGTTTATTGTTTGTCTGTTTTTATTTATTTATTTTGACCAAATCTGGATTTCAGCACTGCCTAGGTGGGATTTTATCGTCGTGATCTGGCAACCCAAATATTTAAATAGAAGGGGAGCACAACCTAATGTTATATACATGGGGCAAATGTGCACAGAAAAGATATATTTATTCCAATAAGAGAAAAACAACCTGATCAAGTGTTTATACAACACTCAAATTCTGATTGGGCTGAATCCAGTCAGACTGTTCTGATTGTGGTGGTTAATTTTGTAATCAAGTTTCAGCCTAGTGCCTGACTCATTTCTTCACACCCTGAACATGAAGTCCTGTGCAGTATGGCCAAGATGGGAATCTGGCCAGTGTGGTGCATCTGAGTAGGTTGAGGCTTCAGTATGAATATATGTGAGATGTGTTTGTGTAAGCAGTGTTTTCTCATGAGTAGTGTGTGTGTGTGTGTGTATGTATAAAACACCTGTGGCTGTTCAGCCCCGCGCTCTCGGCTGGGTTAGCTACCTCCTCAGCATCCTTGCCTCGTATACGCTCTTGGCGTGCTCTTCGCCGACGCTCACGAGCTGCCTCTTCCTCATCCTCCTCATTCCTGCGGTAGGCCATCCTGGAGACACACAGACACCAGTGAGTGTGTTTCTTACAGTCATTAACGTTATATTATGGTCACTGTGTGTGCATGTGTGAGAATCTTTTGCATTTACTTTATTTATGGCTATTCCTTGTTTTTACTCTCCCTTGTGCTTACCTTATGTAACGACACACCTTAGAGCATGATATACCTACTAATGTTGACTGCTTTCTTTTACAGGGTTTATCCCATTATTTTAGATTTTATTTTGCACACTGATGCTTTTAGAGAACTGTTTAAACCCTAATGTCTTTGAGCTTCATGTGCCTTGGACTCTGAACGCAGCATAATGTTCTACATCTGTTTCAGCCAGGAAATCTTCTGTAATTGAAGACAGCATTCTGTTAACGCCCAAGGAAGACCAACGGGAGAGTGACATCATTAAACAACTAGGCTCTATAGACATCCCTTGTCCTCTGTCGCTTTACTTGCTGTCTGCGTTCTTTGCCATGTATACCATGCCTATCTGCATTGCACAAAGATAATGAAGTCCAGACTTGGGTTGTATCCTGAGGCCAAGTTCCTACTCCTATGACCACAATGACACATCTTTGCCAGACTGAAGCTCTGTGAAACATCGCTGCATTTCTCAGTAGCTAAAACATGTGTAGATGTCTGAAAAAAATAAAAAAACACTCAAGGCCTGTTTGCACTTTTCATCTATTGTGCGTGCAGTGACTACAACGTACTACACACATGGAACACATCTAATGGATGAAATATTGCTTAAACCAACTTTTTTTTAAAAAACCTTATCGCCAGGTACTGAAGACCAAAAAAAACAAAAAAAACAAGAAAAAACAGTTAACACACAAACTACTTATAAAGAAAATCTAAGGGCAAATGTTTTTCCACCAATAGTTAATAGGACAAATGTGCTCATGACTTCTTCATTAAGAACTGCTAGAAAATTAATCTTTAAATATAGAATCATACAAACATCATTATTAGCTGCAAATACGTTTTTCCTTTTAAACACCAAAGTCCCTCCACTTACCTTTTTACCTGATCATCCGTCTATCCATTATCTATACCACCTAACTTGTGTAGGGTTACTAGGGAGATCTTATCCCAGGGAATGCATGGCACAACGCAGGCTACACACCCCCTTTCAGAGCACAAGCACACACACACACACACAAATTCAATCACAGGATATGAGCAACGTGGAAATGTCACTCAGCCTAGACCACAAGTATTTGGACTGTGGGAGGAAACCAGAATAACTGGAGGAAACCCACAACGCATAATGAAAACATGTAACTCATGCACACAGAGCGAAGGTGAGATTCAAACCCCCACAACTGGAGTGGTGAGAAAACAATGCTATCTAGTAAGCTGCCGTGCCACTTAACCTGATCACTAAAGCCAGGAATGAGAGGGATGCGATCTGGATCAGATTCAATTAGATTTTTGGGGACTGTGGTTTGAATTAATAGCACTAAAGTTTACTGCCTAATTTGTCTTGTACAAAGTGCTAATCCTTTTTCTTCCCCTGCATATCTTCTGCTCCAGTCCAGCAGGTGGCAGTAATGCAATAATGCACCAACCACACAAACTCAAAAGAAAAAATAGTAATAATCTTGCAAAATGTGCATTTGTGGAAGATGGAAGCAGTTTGTATTTTCTGCAAAAGTGGAGGAATATTTATAAGGACTTTCAGACAACAAAAAAAACAAAAAAAACAAAAAAAGTGAACCAAATCTAAATCAAAAACTGACACACTGAAGCAAAACTTGAGTTAAACTCGCTCATCAGGGACTTCCTGACCATTTTGATTCATACACATTCACTTTCCATACAAACTTAAATAATTCTTTTGATTGTGTAAAGCTGCTTTGCGACAATGACAATTGTTAAAAGCGCTATACAAATAAAATTGAATTGAATTGAACTTAAATGTTAATCTTTTTAGCTGATGTGTTCTTCAATGGCGTCCAAGATTTATTGTGTATTAAAATTTTAACTTTGTTTATTATAACCATTTCCACAGCCATGGCTTCTTTCTAACTAAAGACAATGTTGCAGCAGCACTTTAGTTCTTTATTCTGTCTAACTCTCTCACATGTACAAACAAATTATCCTTTAAGTTGCAAACTTCGCAAACATAATCTGACCATAACTCAGCATTATTGTGTTGTATAGCTGCACTGCATTCAGTTTCCAGAATAAACCCTTCCTCTGTATATTAGTTCAGCATCAACCAAATAAGCAACTCAGGCACTAAACACATCAGAAATAATTGAATATTAACATAATTAATGTGTCTCAAAGTGAACTGTTTCTTATAGAACTCTAATAATGTAAATCAAACAAATGCTCCAGAAAACAAAGGGAACAATTCGACTAAAAATGCTATGGCACAAAATTAGATAAAAAAAAAGTTAACTTGCCATTATTTTGACACACATTGCAATCGCAAATTAAACGGTAATACATAACTATTAAATTACTAATTGTATATAACTTATCTATAGGCTAACAGCGAATAATGGCACAAATGATCTCAATAGTGGAAGCTTTACTAATATTTATGTATTAATTAAAAAAAAAGTTAAATTTTTGACAAACTACATACATTCCTCACTCTGCATATTATTGATGGGACAATCGTCAAATATAATTGATGATCGGTTCAAAACCTGTGCATTTCAAATGATCAAAATGGAAAATGGAAATCAATTTTAATCAATAAAAAGTCCTAAGACACCATATTGCATATTTTTTCTGTGTACCCAGGCAACTACTATGGAGTGAAAACATGCATGCATATTATGCCAACAACTGTGCACGCTCACAGCACGGTTGTGTATGGCTAACCACAACAAGCCGTATGGCTAATCAGGAAAGAAAAGAGTTAAACTTGTACTAAATACACCATAACTTTGATTTAGCTCAGTGGGACTGCAGAAGCTTCATATGAGTCTCAGATGAATTCTGGAATGCATTTTTGCACAGAAGGACGGTTGTGGAATTTGGCCCTGATTACACTGTACTCGCGTTCTGGGTGACAAACTTCACGGTCGGTGTGCAGAGCAGGAAAATTTATAATGATCAAGACCTATGGTAATGTATCATATGCCATTCAATTTTGATTTGTTTTTGACTGACAGACTTGAAAACGCCTGAACTATTGAAGAAACACTTTTTTACTGTGCTGTTAAACCGATTACTAATCAATCATCTGTTGCTTTACTCAAACCTATAATTGAATATGGAATAGTTACCAACTCCCATCGTTAATGCATATATTACCTGTAATACATTGCAGGCTTTGCGATTAAATAATTGTACAGGCCCACATTATGATTTCGATGTGATTAACTGTGCAGGATGCTTAAGTCCTCCTTTAATAGCCTCTGTGCTGAACAGTGTTTTAGTGATTTTATAAAATTATGTAAAAAGGGAAATGATTGTAGAGTCAGAGATGGTGGTGATATGAAGGCACAGAGAAGGCTACAACCAAACAGCAGACACATTAGCATTCTCAAATATTTTTCTTTCTTTCAAACATCTCAGAAATGTCTGAGAAAAACAGTTTGGGAAAGGCTGCTCTGAGTGGGGTTTGACATAGCAACAACATAAGGTCTGTGAAAGGGAGAGAGAGAGAGAGTGTGTGTGTGTGTGTGTGTGTGTGTGTGTGAGAGAGAGAGAGAGAGAGCTTCTGCCAAAAGGCTGCCCTATTCCCACACTCGTCCCACTTTATCCTCCTCTCCCACTGCACTCTCAGACATTCTCCTCATCTGGAATATTCCTTTCCTTTCTGCCTCTTTTTCCCTACAGTCCCTGAGAATTTCATAAAACTCCTCAAAGTTAAGGTGGTTTGTATTGATCACGCTTCTGTCATTTACAAGCTAATAAAAACAATTCCGTGTTCAGAGACTGATTGACCGCTCCTAAATTCTTTGTTCCAGCAACTGTTGGTATCTTTTTTCTTATTCCTTTCTCTTTCTCCATCTGTCTAATACACACAAGCATTAGTGAAGAAGGGAGAGTAGTTATGGAATGGCCCATTTGCTGAGGATGGGTGTTATTTCCTGAGCTCTTCCTGGCCTCTCATGGGAAAACAGCACAGATGTGTGGGATGAAAATGCCCGCTGCGCAAAAGAGAAAGCTCTCAGTGACACGTCATACCTCGGACATAAATACAAACACTAACTGCAGTAAAGATTTGAAGCGGTCAAATTGATCACATGACATGCTCATCATAATTTTTCATGATCTTGCCATAACCCAAATTTTTTTGTTAGAACAGTACACAACAGATGAAACATTTCACAGTGCAAGTACGTGGCGTGTCGCTGACCCGACTCTGTGCTGGAACTGCTTGCTCTGGCTCTGGAAAGGCCACGACAGTCACAGGGGGAGGAGTGTGTGTGTGTATAGGAGAATGACAGAGAGAGAGAGAGAGAGAGAGAGCGAGAGAGATGAAAACATTGCCCTAGGCCATGGAGACTGCACAACCTCTGACCTGCACCCATATTACCCCTCTCAGAGAAGCTCAATTCTCAAACACAGCACTCTACACATTACAGCCTGCAGTTGTAATAGCAGTTCTAATGTTAGCGGGTCATATCATCACCTTCAGAGTTCAGTGGCTGCTTATCAAGACACACAGCAGATACAGCTGTGCGGGAGCATGTAGCTGTTGTATGCCTGGTTCTCAAAGTGGTTCCAGAAATCTGTTACGAGTAGCCAGAAAATCCATGATTATATGACGTGACTAGTCTGGAGCTCATTATCACTACTATTATGTTACTAATAAGTTGTTATTTATTCACCCTGAACGACTTGCACGTTAAACTTTATAATTCACACATGAACAGTTTGAACGCAAAATGAGATAAATGCCATTTTCACTTAAATTTTCAGAATTCTTTTCTTCAGGTGCATGTGGGTCTCTGGAACAAAACATGTGATGGTATGTATTCTTCTTTTAGAGGTTGTGAACTCTCACTAACCCTGATTTCATGATGCACTTTACAGTAATGGTTACAAAAGAAAACAACATAACATTACAACATAAGATGCATGATCACTTTCTGTACAAGAACCGTGAGATATCTGTGACGTGTGTGTGTGGGAAGCTGTTGCATGTGCTATGTCTAGTTACATCTGCAATATTCCGCTCTCCTTTCAGGATTTCTGAACTTTATTATAAACTTCTGGTACCACGGATGGATACACTGTGAGTTGATACCTGAGCAGACATATGGCACATTTATACTGTATTGTGCTTTTTATCAGTCCGGGAATCAGAACATGAAAACATAGACTACATATCATCTGCTTGTAGTACTTCTTGCTTCTTTTGAAAAAAAAAAAAGAGATCTGATTTTGATTTTAAACTAGGTTTAGGGTTATTGTTCACTGTCAAAAAGTTCTCTTTTACCTACTCATTTGCCCAAGCTAAACAGATCAGCTCAGTAATCTCATTAAGTTGACTTTGAAAATGGTGAGTGAGGGACAAAAAAAAAAAAGTGTAAACTTTCACTCTTTTGGGAAAGAACAGTGAAACCTAACAAATGTCCTGCATGTCTGTGCTTGTTGAAAATTTTCTCATATTAAATACTAAAGTGACTGCATTAGCTACTGCTAACTCCTCATAGAGTTAATAACAAAATTTTGAATAACAAAAATACCACACTGAGCAATGAATCAGAACCAGGATCTTCACACACACCACACATATTTCAACATTTCAGGGTGGATGATGGCAGCTTATCTTGAGTTAGACATTTGTTTAAAAAAAATATATAATTTTATTCATATTTAAATCATGTGGTTGTTACTGTTTGATAGTCTAGTTTTATTTGCCTGCGTGTGTGTGTGTGTTTGTCTCTCCCGGTCGATCGGGCCTGGATCGGTAAGTGTATCAAGGTGCAGCGGATACAACAAGCTAAAACTCTTCTTCTCTTAGCTTAAAACTTAGCTCGGACACACTTCTTCTTCATGTAGACCTAACACTACGTAAGCAAATTTACAACGGTTACTTTTACTACGGTTGCCAAACTGACATTTTGACTAAGTTGAGGAAAAGGTCATAATAATTATGCATCGATTTAGTTTTTTCCGTATCTTTCTATCTTCATTTGATGATTAATGTCAACAGATTAACATTTTTATTGTTTCTACAACCAAATAAACACTGTTTTTATGCTGCCACTCAGATTAAATGTTCAGTATTTCTTACTGTTTACTGAAACTTAATGAGCTCTATATAACAAATATAACTAATGTTTAAGTAGACCTAAGTCCCGTTTTAGTATTTCTTGTCAATAATAATGGAAGCCTTTTCGAAATTTCCATTTTACAACACTGTAACTGGTTTGGGGGGAAAGAAGTCTTCTAACTTGCCTAAACTGATAGCTGGCTGCAAACACAAAAAGCTGCTTAACACAGGAATATAACATGTTCTTATCAGAGACACAAATGCAGTCTCTTTTTCTACTTATCTCTCTTTCCCACTCTTTTAATATACAGTAAGCCAATTACCCATACAAATGCTGGTGGTACAAGTTATAAGTTATTATGAAAACCTATTAGAACAGCTTAGGCATCATACATATCTGAAAATGTAATTATATAAACAAATAATAACCATATAGGGCTACTCTCAGCTTACTGTGACTGACATTAGACAGAGCCTCTAGTCTCTCTTACTGAAGCAGACAGAATCTTGGCCATCTTGGATAGAGAAGTGAAATGGCACTTGTCAAACCTTCATCGCCTGACCACGTTCCAGCTGGACTCCGATACCAAGGTTCTCCCGTGTGCATGGGACTTATCATTCCATTTCTCCAGCGCCTCCGCAACATCTGCCCTCCTGCTGTTGCAGACTCCAACTCCAACACTTCCAACGAGACGTAACATGAGTGGACTTATACACTCCGCCAGCCACACTAGTCATGTTGAACAAGTTGGTCAGATGACAAAACATATTATGGGGCCTGAAAAAAAAAAATCTGGCCATGACATTGGGTCTCATGCTGCATATTCTGGTGATGGTTGACTGAATGGGGTTAACGAGATGATGTGTGGTTTAGACTACGCTGATTTGATGTTTGATTACAAGAACAAATACGTACTGAAAGTATATTTGCACAACAAAACACAATATTGTTTGATCGTATCTTTTGTCTCAAGACAGCTGTGAACTGAGAATCAGGATCAAACTGGAACTGCTCCAAAGAAGAAGACAAACAGTTCTAGTCACTCTGGACTTTTAGAAATTTTTACTGAACGCAAACTTGGAATGGAAATTCTGCACCGTCCTAGAGAACATATAGCGAAAGTATTAGTTTTATGCTCCAATAGCCAAATAAAATATCGACAAATTTAAGCACTATTCATTTTCACCAAACACAGGTCTAGGTTTATGGGGATGCAGAGGATATAATGTATCTTAAACCAAACAGTGAAAACTCAGCTTTGCTACATGGCACATACTGGACAGGAACTACACTTTTAAATCTAACAATGCATACAATTGACCAAAGTCCAGTATTCTGCCAATGATAACAAGGGTGTTAGCTACTGAAAAGAATATGCAGCATTAAGAGCAAAGAATATACTGGGAACAGCAGTGAGTGAGATCCACTCGTTCGTTACCCATGATGCTTTGTGACAGGAGCATAAATCACTCCTTAGCAGCTGCACACAGTGTTTGTGGAGTTCCTTAAAAAAATGCAGCGTTTGACAAGAAATGCTGATGCAAAAATCGCTGTTTGACTTTGTGCCATCAGTGTTTATGGGAGGGTCTTTTTTTTGCCTTAAATGGGCACGAGACTCGAGCGAGCTGGATTTCAGAGCACTTTTCACAAAGCGCGGCTATCACATGGCCATCAGGACCATGGAAAGTCTGTCAGGAAAGAGCCGAGAGCAGGAGCAAACACAGCTGTCATCAGCTCAAGAACAGAATCCTATGAAATATGTCACTCCCAACATGAGTGAAGCTGGAAAACTGCATGTAATTAGTCTCTTGCTAATTAAATCAAATGTCTGTAAGATGTTAAAAAAGGAGAAAAAGAAACACATACACACTACAAGGGGGCTTTCCCAAACCACAGCTTGAATGAAACTTGTACCATGACTATCTTTTATAGAGTTAACCATGATTAAGTGACAAATGCTTGAAATGATTGAAATCTGGCTCACATAACTAAAAGTAAAAGTAATCAGTCAACTCAGCCAGTCCACTTGATTCACAGTCTTGGTCTGTGATGGAAGGATTGTTTTTTTCCCCACGACCGATTAACTTTGGCCATGAACCCATGTATGGAACACGCCAATTTCTGACATAGATATTCTGATCTAACGCTTCCTGCTAAAGTTGATTGACAAATTGGGTTACTATTTAAAGACTTAAAAAAATAACCTACATTAATAAATAAAAATATCAAAGACTTTTTTTCTTTATTAGAATTTTTACTCACTATAACACTTTATTATAACACTTATCCTGTACAGGGTCATGGGACACCTGGGGCCTATCCAAGGGGACTGGACGGGGTGGATATCCATCACAAGGCACAAGCATGCGCACACTCACATGCCACGGGCAATTTAGAAACACCAATTAGGCTACTCAATGTGTCTTTGGACTGTGGGAGGAAACCAGTGTACCTCAAACTCCACACACACACAGACCCAAGCAGAAAAAGCCTTGATGTTTAACTGATGAATTTGCAAAACAAAATAAAAAACCAACCAAGTATGATAAGCATGCTTATCAAAATAGCTTTCACCTTATAACCCATGAAATCTGCGCTGAAGAAAAGCAGAAGTAGCGGAGGTGTCTACTCGTATTTTAAGAATGGGCTGGGTCGAATAAAGGCCAACAGATGTACAGTAACACTCAGCTGTTCGAAAAAAAGAGGCTCTTTGTGTTTGTACATCTATTCACCCGCCCACCCAGTGAAAGAAGCCATGTAACGGTTATGTGTGAACATGCAGTAGATGGTTAAAATAGCATGAGGAACAAAAGAAATTAGAAAGTTTCTCTTTCTAAATCATATAATCATAAGGTGATTTTTTTTTTTTAATTGCTCCTTTTAAACCTATAAGTATAAACTGTATACTCTTTTATATTTTTTTTCCCCCTAAAACATGTCAGTGCAAACCTTCTTGCATTTAATCATGTATGGTATGTAAAATATGTGGTACGTGCTACAGTATGTAAATTAGAACCTATTTTGCCGAAAACAGTTGACATCACATAGGCTTGCATAACATAACTCCTACCTCCTACATCATAAAAATAGGCTTATGATTGATGTATTATAGATATTATGTGTTAAAGGCAGTGTTATGCCTAAAACTGCCATGCATTAGTAGCCTGAGCCACATACTTTCCCCTTGGAGTGGGTCAAACCTGCACAATACCTGCTCATCATTTCCCACAATTCTCAAGTTGCACTCTCGGAAATATAGGAACCAATCTGTACTTTTCCCCGTCCCTGGGGCAGTGCCATCAAACCTTAGATACCTTTAAAACTATACTCTAAAAGCTAATTAATAATGCACTTTTCCAGGTAAAAGATAGATCTATCTAATTCTATCTTTAGTGTTTATCTGCCACATCAGTAAGGAAAGATATAATATGGTAACCTTCCCTCCTAAAAGTGATTCCTGAAAAAACAACAACAAAAAAACAAAAAACAAAGGAGAAGCAACATTACCTTTCTGCTTCCAGCCGCATCTCCTCTCTCTTCTGTCTCCTCTGCTCCCTGCGCCACTCAAAGTCGTCGTCCATAATTCAGTCCTGGAGGTGTGGCCCTGCAAAAAAAAAAAAAAAAGAAAAAAAAAGAAAGAAAGAAAATAATTAAATATAAATAAATAAATGAATCACCCTCCAGTCAGTCAGGTTTAGTCCTTAGTGTATGCACAAACAAGCTCTATTATTGTGATAACACATATTATGGCATTTACGTAAGGTTCTTTGCAGCTCGTTTGCATAACGGTTAACCACGTTTACTTAACCCTTTTTCACAAAGTCACACATTCTCACATGAAAGACATTTCCAGGCTTTTTGCTTTTTCTTGGCTCCACATCAAAAAGCAGCCTGAATTCGGTTCGGCAGCCAACGCAAAACGCAGAGGCCAGAAACCAGGATGGGGAAGCAAAGAGCCAGAGAGAGCAAAGCGGGTAAAAAGAGGATGTAAAGCCCAGGGCGTTTAGGATCAAGCACTCTAAATAGACTGGCCTGGTGAGTAGAGGGAAAAACTGGACCACCCAGAAGCTCGAGCAGTGTGTGCGGAAGGTGGCATACCTTACTACAGCAACGAAAAGCCCTGGAGGAGTCTGTTTCTCCGCGCGCTCTCACACCATTCCAGCCTTTCAGTCGCGCTCTCCTCGTTTCTGTCTCAGCACCACTAACACAAAGAGCTTCTCTCGTTCGCTGTAGCTACCAGAAAAGGCAAAAGCCATCCTCTTCCGTTCCCCTCTTGTTCACCCTCCCTCTCTTCCTCTCTGTCTCTCGTTCTCTCCCTCTCTCTCTATCCCTCCCTCTCCAGGGCAGACAGCACGGGCCTCCTACTAACCCTCCCTTCATTCTTTTTTTTCTTCCTCTCGTTCTTTAATTCTCTCTTCCACTCCTCCCTTCCTCTCCCACTTTATTTTTCTCTCTCTTTCTTTGTGCTATTACTACCTTCCACCTCCCCACACACACACCCTTTCTATCTTTCTCTCTCTATATATATATCTGTCCTCCTCTATTTTGTGTTCCCGAAGCAGCCCCTGGTTAGCCAGCCTCAGCTTGGATGCTATGAGTTTTTAAAAAAAAAGCAATCTCTTGCAGTGGGTTTCCTGTTCAGCACTGAAGGCCTGTCTGGACTGTTCTCCATTTTGTTTTGACTTGGAAGGAATGTGCAAAAAGACTGAAAGAGCAACACAGAAAGATAGACAGATAGATAAAGGGGGTAATGAATCTGCTTTCTTCATATCACCCTAAATTCCGGACTTCTTTTTTTCTCAGCATGCCTGCATCACATAAGTGGGCCCTTATTGTCATGCTCATGTAAACACTAAACCATTATGTCTTCCCATACGAATTATAAAATTGTTAAATCAACACTACAACACTGACACGCTGTGAAACACATCTCACTGATAGGTTCTTACCCTGTTCGCAGTGACCTGCTCCAGGTTTATTTTAGTGTGCTGACGCATTTGCACATCCTGGTTTATATTTGTGGTGTGTTCTCTGCATGGGGCAGGCGAGTGTCTTCGTGTCTGAGGCCCTGTCGTCTTTGAGCCCAAACATTCCTTTCTTAGCCTAGAAGCAGAAGCAAAAACATGCAGAAATAGCAGAGCCCCTTGCTCCAGAGGACCACCCGTATGCAGCGAAAGCAAGCACATAACGGGATAATGGAAGGGCCCTGTTTCGCCCGCTGTCCCATGATTACATCTAGGCCTATTCTTCAGTTTCAGAGGCAGGTCTCTTGCTGCTAGGAGTCTTCCTCTTCTCCTCTAGAGAGTGAGGAACAGCTTGGCCATAATGACACATTTACCCAGCAAATTACTACCTTCGTTTCACAGCCCATGTTTAGCCTCTTCACTGTATGACCCATCGCAGTGCTGTTAAGAACTAGAGTTCAGATTTGTCTGTGACATTCTAACTTGCAATTCCACACATTAAACCTTTGAAAAACTGTAGTTAACATCTGTGCTCTGCAGCGTAGGACATGATAAACTGCACAGCACGCCGAGGGAGTGAGAAACTGTCGAGAATTGCCTGCAAGCTGCAAAGCAGTCAAAGTCTAGACAGGATTAAACTGATGGCTGTTTTAAGCTACGCGTGTAGCACATAGCACTTCCTGAGCTGCAGCTCTGTGTCACGTACAATGAGCAAACATCTGGATTAAGTAAAAAAAGTAAAAAAGCAAAAAAAAAGAGAATAAAAAACAAAAAAATAAAATGAAAGGAATTTTCAGTATGATATTAAACATTCAATATCATAAATAGTTGTGAAGATTTTAAAAGTCTGTGTTTTAAATTTAATTTAGCATGAATATTCCGGTTTATGTAGGTTTTACATTTTACAAGTTTCCGTGTTAACTCAAGTGCACGCTATCATTACAGCAAACACGGGACTTAATACATATAAATAAATATTTCCGATATTAAATTTTTCACTTCAATTCTTCTTCAAACTTTACATTGTACTGAAAATGTTTAAACTATTAAAAGAAGGCAAAGTGGTGGCATTTTCACTGCACACTCCACATCCGAAAACCCAAGCCTTAACACCAAACCTACAAACAAACATCTATTTTCAGGCTGTGCATTCTTTGCTCTTAAGGTTCCCTTCAGTGTGGCGACTTCCTCACATCCCTGCAGAATAAATAGATCCTCTAAACAGGGACATTTGCCACAACCTAGTAAATAATTAGCGGCGTTGATGACTACGAACTCGGCCTGCGCAATTAGCCATTAGCGATCTGTCTGGAGCCTGCTGGGATGGCCTGCCATAAGAAATAAGTGCTCTTTACAAACTAAGCCAAGTCTGATGTGATCCACAACCCCTACCGCCAAACGGATTAAATAACTAAATGTTTGGATCTACCTCCCACCGCTTTCTGGAGCACAGCCTTCCTGGACAGCTCGAGCAGAAGACAAAATTTTCTCCTCCGTAAGCCACCGTACTGCCAACATAAACTGTCACCCTTATTTGCATGTCTGTCAATAAAGGTCCATTAACATAGACTGGCTTCACTAACGCAAGGCAGTGCTAACACACTCACATTAGATACAGCAGGATGTCTGGCATCAGAAGCGCTTCTAGCCTGGTTTATCTCTCGCCAAAGAGTTCATAAACAGTCATGAAACAGAGGGGTGTCACATTAAAATCCATTCTGGAGTAGTGTGATAAACTGTATATTACATTGTGCTGCCACTGTTTCTCAATAACTGTTTATCAATTTGAATTAAATTAAGCAGAATGCAACTCTACACTTCCCATGTGAGTTACAGCAGGTCTACATGATTATGATACAGACAGGATTAACTACCGGAGTGAAACTCTAAATTTTAATATTTGTTATTAATGCATATGTGGTTAAAATTAAAAGGACTTGAAAAAGACGTAGCACCTTTCACATCGAGCACTATCTATCTATTTCTATTTACGGCATTTGGCAGACGCCCTTATCCAGAGCAACTTACTGTACATTTTATTTTTATTATTATACGTCTGAGCAGTTGAGGGCTAAGGGCCCAAAAACATGGCAACATGGTGGTCGTGGGGTTTGAACCTGGGATCTTCCGAATCGTAGTTCACTCTCTAGTTAGTGACTCAACACACCTGTACTCAATCACACAAGTACACGCAGTTTTTGGGATCTACCGACTGAAGAAATTCTTGGTTGATTCGGATACAGATGATTCAAATAATAATTTAGTCAATACTAATGCTTTTACATTAGTTTATTTTTATTGATTCTTTTTTTGTTCCAGGGAAACAAACAAATGATTATTACAAAATATCTGAGTTGGTTTAACATCTTTAAGCCTTCAATCATGCAATTATTAAATGAGCACAAATTCAATCATACAGATTTATAGGACCTTTAATATACCGTCTTTCACGTGACGGATTCTTTTTATGAAAAGTAACCAGCTCTAAAGTCATTTTTACCCTCTATACAGCTACCTACTCAATAATCAAAATTCAGTACTTACATAGGCCAACAAAAATATTTTTCTCAAACATTAATTAAATGCAATAAAAAAATAAATATACTTTTTTCAAATTCTTGCTTATAACAACTCCTCTTGAAATGTCCCTGAAACATATCTTACACACTGCATAATCACTGATCTTTGCCCTATATAGCAAAAGACTTCCACATGGCCAACATTTTTTTTAACAAACCACCTATGGGTTTGTCACCTTTGTTATGAAAGGTATATAATATCACCTACTGGTGTGGATGAATGTCATCTTATTTGCCTACAGGCCAATGGCAGTCAACAAGATGACTATCAGCTGATAATGACATATTTTTATGATACTAAGCACTATTTCCTTGACTGATACTATGGGTTTCACCTGGCTATCATTCTGCTCCTGTCACCTGTCAAGCCCAGTTCACGTTATTTGATAAACTACCGACCATAGACTAAATAAAGTTTAAGTTTGCCTATCCATATTTATTTAACTTACTTAAGTTATTAATGGTCTGTTTTTTATGCAATTTTAAATGCAATTGTGTCCACTACTACAGCTACGTTTACACTGTCAGTTAAATGTGACTCAATTCCGATTTTTTGCTCATATGTGACACATATCGGATATGTCCATGTAAACAGGAAAAAAACGCATGCATTCCGATATTTCGAGATCGGTTTCAGGCCTCCTTCATATGTGGAAATAAATCAGATATAAATCATATATGTGCTAATGTGATTGTCGTGTAAACAGACAGATCGAATTCCCTGATGCATTGTGTTCTGTACGTCATTAAAACTGCGACTTCTTCACGGTTTAATGACGTAACGTTATTCTCCGGTGGAAGCGCGTGTGGAATGGTAACATTGCAGGTGACATGGAAGAGGAAAAGGCCCCCCGCCTTGTGGAAAAGCTTATTTAGGCTAAATAGCATTAAAAAATCAGTATTTGGTGAATAAAGCATATGCACAGGCTGCAATCATGGCGTTTTCCGTTTCAAAACCATGGTGACGTTTTGCGAACTTTGCATATATCGCAGAGCTAGCGTCAAGCATATTTCGCCTTCGTCCATCTTGGCTAGTGTGTAGCGCAAGAACCTCCCTTTAAGTATGCGCGATGTTTCAGATGGTATGGCAAGTGTAAACACTTGAATCGGATATGGGTCATAGTTGAAAGAACGTGTAAACAGACAAAAAAAATCTGATATAGGCAACAAATCAGAATTGGGCATCGAGACCTGCAGTGTAAACGGGGCTTAACAAAATAATTCACCAATCATCACGAACAAACCGATAGAAGTCAGGCAATGGTGTTTTAATAACATGCTAGGCCCAGAGCTTGAGCAGGTGCAAGGGCTTCATGCTCCAGTGCTCGATGTACTTCACAAGCCAAGAGTGTGTTAGCGAGAAAGCCAAGATTGCCTAATTTATTGGACCCCTCACAAGAAATGCTCTCGAGTGGGTTACAGCAGTCTGGAACCAGGGAGGCAAGTGGATCATGTCATATGAATACTTCCAGGTGAGTGTTCAATCATTCTCCTGAGGGTAAGGACGTGGGCAAGCACTTGCTTGGCTAAAGATAAAAGAGACCTGAGAATACATGGCACCTGGTATGTATGAGCTTGCATGTCAGAACAATCAGAAGTCTCTGAACGCACTCGCTGACATTTCCATACATCTTGATGCTCTGTTTAAAAGCAGATCCGAACAGCTCAGCTTTGCACTGGTCCCAGTAGTGCTCGTGCATGTGCAGATGCTGCTGGGGCGAGTGAGGACAAACACGGGAAAGCGTCAGCAATGAAGCCAACAATTGCTGTGCTTCTATTGCCAGCAGCCCCCAGCACATAGTCAGCACATAGTTTCCTGTTACGCTGGGGTTTTCCTTGCCACAGAAACATGATCTCCCAGAGATCCTGTCCTGCCTCCAGGAGAAGCAATTGTACTTCAAGAGTGAAAAATGTGAATTTCACCTGGTCAGGATGGCTGTCTCAGGAAAAGAAAGGCCATCATAGAAAGCTTTGTGGATGCAGCGGTTGTTGTATGAGGTGTTGATGGTGGGTAGAGTGTCCTGATGGAGATCTTGTAATTCCGGTAGCAGCTGATAAAATCAAATCAAATCAAATCACTTTTATTGTCACATCACATTACTGGTACACTGGTACAGTACATGTGAGTGAAATTCTTGTGTGCAAGCTACACAAGCAATAGTGGTGTACAATTA
>JAOVVA010000016.1:8504044-8519498 GCA_028565275.1 Leiocassis micropogon
TCAGTATGAACTGACCATGTGAGATCCTCTGCTATATGAAAACCCAGGAAACGGAAGCTGCTCACTCTCTCCACAGCAGCGCCGTTGATGATGATGGGGGAATGTGCACCTCTGCACCTCCGAAAGTCCACTATCAGCTCTTTGGTCTTTCCGACATTGAGGAAGAGATGATTCTCCTGGCACCAATGTGTCAGGGCACTGACCTCCTCCCTGTATGCCGTCTCATCACCGTTGGTGATTGGCCATCTTTATAAAGCTATGAGTATGGGAGGAAAGTGTTTGGATATCTTCAGCCTCTGTAGGCCAACTGCTTTGCCTTCTTGTTAAGGCAGGTGTCGTTTAGAATTCACGAGAATCCATTATGATCCTCAGTAACGTTCACACCAATAAAATTAGAGCTTTTAACTCTTTTCACAGATGGGAGGTTCCAGAGTTTGGGGTAGACTATGCCTCAGCAGGTGTGCCAGCCAGGTGCAGCTGGGCATCTCAACAATGTGCACTGTCAGCAACTTAACAAGGTCTAATACACACGTGCACACAGATATGTGGCAGCTATTCCAGCAATGCACACATTTTGCTCATAACTTAACTCACTCCTGACCTTCACTCAATAACCTGCCAAACAAATCCTAAAACTTTCAATAAAGCAGGGGTGGGTGATTTTTCAGTTGGAGTTCTCGTCACATTCCAGCATCTGTTAATGAAATGGCTGCTCAGTGTAAGGATTTTAATGTCTGAAAACAGCAGAAAAAATGTTGCTGTTTTTATTATTTTTTTTATTTAGAAAAAGCTATAGCTTTCGCACTACTATATCTCTCAGGTCATTTTTTTAATCTAGGCAATGGCATGTATTGAGAGACTCGGGTTGATTATTCGGATTTGCATTGGGGCGTATGCAAAATTGAAGAAGCTACAGCTGGCCACTCCTGAATCTAGAACGTCCAGGTGTGACCTGCATTAAATGTAAAAGTTTGTGTGCTTAAAAAAGTGCTCTAGTTGGCAAACACTAAATGAAGGCATGTGTCAGAAATAAGAAAACTTATTCAGACTAACACAAGATCTAAATAATGGACAAGGACCTACAGGAAGTCATGAGGTTTTGTCTATATTTACCCAGGGAACACTAAAACGAGCCATATTATTACTGTTAACCAATTTCATATCAAATCATGATTTTTTCTTTCATTTGATTCTCTGAAAGGTGCTAAGTGTTCTTGTAATTAATTTGTCATTTGCAAAACAAAGTTTGACATTTTAAGTTGCAATAACATTTTTCTGCCTAATTTTCGGCGAAACCTGAACCCCCGCATTTTCAGGCCATACATACAAAATGTATTGCCATCAAATGTAGCAGTTCTCCTGTAGGAAAATGCACTGATTGTTCTAATGCTTAGTTGTAATAGTTTTCATACAGTAACTTTTCATAAGGGTTTATAAATTAAGCTAAATCTGAATTGAGAAAAAATTGGCAAGCTCTTACATGAGGATGTTCACTTTAAAATCAAGCCCGAATGCACAGCCACTTGTCAATTACTGGTTTGATTGGAGGCATGATTTCCTATTTATGCCCCTTGAGTACTATTTGCTCAGTGAATTCAAATGAAACGAAGGGGATCAGACAGCTGGGATTGGAGTTCCCTCCTAGCTGTGACTGAAGCCATGAAACATGCACTGCTATGGCATTTAGCACTTTCACTCAAGTGATTTACATTTGTATAGCGCTTTTAGTAAAAGACACTGCTTTACAAAAGCAGAAATCCAGATATACAGTACCAGTCGAAAGTTTTGGCACTAGTTTGAATTTATTTTTCTTAATTCTAGAACAATATTGGATTTTTTTCAAAACTATGAAATAACACATATGGATTTAAGTAATTAAATAACAACAACAACAACAACTTGTTATTTTAACAACTTATTTTAAGACATGAAGGTCAGCTGTTCTGGAATAGTTCCTGTGAGAACAGTATTGTCGAGTGCATTTGCAAAAACTATCAAGCACCATGATGAAACTGTCTCTCATGAAGACCAAAACGTATCTCTGCTGCAGAGGAGAAGTTCATTTAGAGTTACCAGCCTCAAAAATCACTAATTAACAGCATCTCAGATTAGACCCATTACAAAGGCTTTACAGAGCATAAGTAACAGGCACATCTCAATATCAACTGTTCAGACTTTTCTGCATTGTTTTTACAATGTAGAAAGAAATAAAAGTCAGAAAAGACAGTGTAATTATAAGATGTGTCCAAACGTTTGACTGGTAGTGTATATGGTAGTTTCCCTCATAAGAAATCCAAAGGCAGTGAAAAAAGGGGTACATGTCAATCCATCATAGTGCACACACATACACACACTTACAAGCTCATTTACACACTACAGGCAATTCGGGAATCAGCCTAATCTGCATGTCTTTGGACTGTGGGAGGAAACCCACCAAGCATGGGGAGAACATACAAACTCCATGCACAGACCCAGAGGCGACAATGCAACCCAGAACCTGGAGGTACAGGCAATAGCGCTAACCACTACAGCACCATGCTGCCCTTCGTCCATATCTGTATATTATAAAGTTAAACAGTACTAAATGTGTTGGAATAATGCTCAGTATGAGAATATGATTATTCAGCAAAATCTGATTGCAGCAGCTAGTGATGGGAATCTCCTGGGATCTCCCAATCTCACCTGTTATTACGATACCTACAGCAGGTGCTGATTCAATTTGTATTGCGAATCTTTAAGCATTGTGATTTTCTAAATACCCTGATTCTATATGATTTTTTTTCAGATTATTTTACATTTATAAAAGACAAATTATGCGAATAATTTGCTGTGTTTCACTACCACCATAAATGAAAATTTTATTGAAAAAAAATTTAGTCAGTGTGCCAATGCATGAATTGCCACAGAAAAGAATTATGATATCTAATTGAATCATCCCCCCCCCACCCATCTCTAACAGCAGCAGTATTAAGGTACAAATTTACAACATCCATGTGAGAAGTATAAATCTTAAAGCTAGCCATAGTCCTTATGGTATCCATGTAAGCATGTGAGTCATAAATGCAGATGCGTTTCACAGTTCAAACAGTGTGTGTGTGTGTGTGTGTGTGTGTGTGAGATCCTAATCTTAGTATAGAATTATGTATATATTTAAGTTTCTATGTGTCATTTAATGCTCCCACAACGCTAGACTGGACCTGCTTTGACTGCTTGTGCTTGTTATCCGACAGAAGGCTTTCTCAAACTCCACGCTGTGCAGTAAAACTTCACTGCGCGACAGCCATCGTTATCTCACAGCTGTGTTTATATGAGAGATATAATGAGACCTGCAACGTCTCAAAGGCTTACTGCAGCAGTGACGAGGAAAGAAATGGAGCAGAGAGTCACCATTCCCGATCCTCTTCAGGTTCCACATCATGTCTCTGGATATAGACGAGGGCTGTACTATCTGTCATCATGGAGATGATTTGTTTGACGATGGTCAGTTGGCTGGAGAGCAGCCCTGCCTAAGAGAATGTGCATTGTGTGTTGGACTCGATAATAATGCATCAGCACATTTACAGAGCGAGAGAGCGAGAGAGAGAGCGAGAGCAGGATGTTCAGCCATAAATTCAGTGGAGTTTCTGGCAGGCGAAAGCGGTGACTGCATTCCATTGCTGTCACCAAACAAATGTGCGCCACAATGCAGTGAAGATGAAAAATCAAAGAGAGACGCAACAGACAGGACAGAAGTTGTCCCTCTTTTCATCAGTCAGGTTTTTTCTTTTTGTGGTGATTGGTTTTTCATTGTTGTTAACTGACAAAAAACACGCCCACAAAATCACAATAATACTATAATCATATGGTGCAATAAATACAATTACATTAATAATCAGGTCGTGATATGAGAATATGATGAGAGTAATTACACTGTTGTACTTTAAAACCATATTCCTGCCCATATTCATTGCTTAATTCAAACCAAGCCAAATTGACTGGCATAAATCAAGCTTTCAAAATAGCATTTAGATTAAATGTAACACCAACATTTATCTGAATTTCAACTGAGATTTCTGCCTTCAAAGGTCCCATATTTTACTATTTCTTTAACAAGTTAACAAAGGTCTCAGAGGTCCCCCAAACTCCCTTTGTTTCATTCTTTCTCCAAATGTGCCATTTCAGAGTGAATGTAAATGAGCTACTACAGAGCCCCACACCCACTGGACAACAGAGCTGAGTAACAAGCCAGGGAAGGGGATTGTCTTATATAAGGTCACAACAGGGGAAAAATCTAAATGGAAAAATGACAAAAAGCAGGGAATGTTTTTCCCCCTCTAACGTTTTTATTTGTACAGTACACGCACACTGGAGATTAGGCATGGGAATTCCCAATATGATATTATCACGATATATTGTATTGCAATTACTGTATATAAAATCACAGTTTTATAAATATAAAACAAAAAAACAGATTTTGCTATAATTCTAAACAGACTTTAGCAAATAAATTGCTGCTACCACATAGGACAGTGTGCTCTGTGAATAATTTACAGCGGAACTGTAGGATTATAAAGGAACAAACAAAATTTTACCACTTTATATGCAACCATACAGTATATAAATTATTATTATTTGTTTTTATTGAAGTCAGTGTGGCGATACATGGATTGCCACACAAAAGAATAGGGATTAATTCAATAGATTCTTTGAGGTAGCCATAGTCCTTATGGTATCCATGTAAGCATGTGAGTCATAAATGCAGATGCGTTTCACAGGTTTATAACTGAATCTATTCCCCCATCTGTACTGGAGACTCATCTGAATGTTTAGAAATGACTAAAAAGTGAATTTTGCGTGATAGGTTGGCCTTACTAAAACAGGGAATATCTTTGAGAGTACCACATAGGCAAGTCTTATACATTTCATTATTTTTGCATTACAGCCATTCAGCCTTATCTGTTCACTATCTATATATCTACTATATCTATTCACTTATAATGAAAAAAATACTATTACTCTTAGCATATACAAATCGATTCCATTCATTTAGTTACTTTAATTAAAATGACATGGTTACATGAATAAAGCAACATCTAAGAAAGGAGTCTTAGGTATTGCTATTTGAGAATGGAAATTGAGACTCCCACATTCCCAGACAATGGATCACATTCTTCAGTATGCAGCCTTGTCCAGTGAATCACTTTAGTACTGTTAGGTTTAAATTACCTGAATATAGAACAAACACATCTCAGATGTTTCCCTAAACAAAACCCCCTGCAACTGAACAGACGTCAATGAATATCAAGTTCTCCAAACCTGAACTTTCGGCAAGTATATAAAATTTGATTGTAACATGTTGACAGAAGAAGTGACATGCCTGATTCTGATTAGAGAGCTGGGATCTAGCGAGTAAACTCAGCACTGAGGCCCATCATTCAACTCTACTCTGTCATCAAGCTAAAACTTCTGAGTTAGAGAACTATAAATCTGAGCTACTAAATCTGTTGCATGCCACAAATATGCTCTTAAATCCAACATTATCATCTTCTAAAAAATGCCAGTAGTAAAGTATTTTTTGTTACAATTCCTCTTTTTCTTCAAAATGAGATAATTAGGTTAGAGGATATGCATCTGCAAATCTGCCTAAAGAGTTTGTTCTCAGATTGCAACACCATGTAAGCAATGTCCTTTAAAAAAAAAAGAAAAAAAAAAAAAAAGGCTTGCTTTAAATGGTGCTCTCATGCGCTTTCCAGAGATTGCACCTCTATCAGTCAGCACTGGCATGCAAGATCTAAAAAAAAAAAAAAAAAAAAAAAAAAAGAATGTTGAAGGGGGAAAAAAATGATGCGAATGCAGCATCAAAAGTCTGCTGCTTATTGGTGCTGCTCCACATGACCAAATATGGTAAGAAATAAGCTCCTTTTCCCGTAAGTTCAGGGAAAAAAAAAAAAGAAAAAAAAAAAGGGAGAGGGTTTATAACATGCTGTGCAGTAAGATAGAGCCCTCGCACTCAAACACACTGACCACAGAGTGGGAGAGGGAGAGCTCTATCTGCAGCCCATGAAGTGAACGACAGCACTGTCAGAATCACTCACACACACACACACACACTCTCACTTAAAGTGCCCATGCTGTCCAAAGCCAAGCAAAAACCTCTCAGTTCTTGAGCAAACCGAATATGTTCTCCACATACAGAGAAATACGAGATCTGAAGAAAAACAAGAAAAAAAAATATCCTCCTGAATTTTTGTTTTGAATGGGGTTTTAACTTTCAGTACTTTGGGCTTTTATATAGCTGAAAACAGTTACATAATAAGTGGAAAAATAGAGACACAAGTCAAAATTATTCAACCTGTCAAACAGCTGCATCTTCAGGGAATTAATCTTGGATCCTTTAATGTATAAATAATAACGTTAGTGGTAAACCTGCTGCAATAAATATTTTCACTAATGAATGTAATTAACTCAATCCCATATTCGTATGTTCTTTATAAATACATTGAAGTGCATTAGATAAGATTAGCGTAGATTAGAGTGAAACAGTGCACCAAAGTCAAGTACAGTTTACAGTAGATTAGATTAGAACAGAGTATTTTAGTGTATGTTAGCAGAGTAGATTAGGGGAGAACATCGCAGATCAAAGTAGATTGTAGCAGATTGGATGGAACAGATTGGGTTAGCGTATTTAAGAGTTTTATGGTATAATAGAGTACTGTATATTATAGGAGATTTGAGTAGTTTAGAGGTGTATTAGAAGTGTATTAGAACTGACTAGAGTAGATTAGGTTAAAATAGATTAGCATTGAGCATGAAATTGGAGTACAGTGGGTTAGAGTAATTTAGAGTACAGTAGATTAGAGCAGGTTAGATCTCTAGAGTAAAATAAACTAGAGTACAGTGGGTTAGAGTAGTTTACGTATTGGAGATTAGAGTATTTAAAATTACAGTAGATTAGAGTGTAGGAGCTTAGAGAACAATGGGTTAGAGTAGTAAAGAATACAGTAATTTTGTAATAATAAGAATATTCATTGTAGGTTCTTCTGCATTCAGTTTTGTTTTCTTTAAGTGAAAAGCCTGCTCAATTGAGTTGAGGTCAGGTGTCGAAATCGACCCTTTTTCTTCCCTTGGCCTGCTTTCGCTGTACATTTTGGATCTTTATCCATCTGTATGATTAAGCTCTGTCCTATCAGCTTTGCAGCATTTGACTGAATCTGAGCACAACGTAGAGCTCTATACACTTCAGAATTTATAATGATACTTGTGTCAGTAGTCACATCATCAATCTAGTGCCCCAGCTCCATTGACAATCATACATACTCATGCCATAAAACTGCCTGCTTTGGATCATGAGCAATTATCATTTTCCATATTCCTCCTTTACAATCATACTGATACATTTAATTGTGTATCAGAACTGGGATTTTGAAAAAGATGATTCCCATCAAATTTCCACGGTCTTTCTGTTCTTGAGTGTTACCAGTAGCTTGCATCTTGAGGTAAACGCTCTGAAGGTGTCTCTTGGTTGTAGACTGTTTTTTAAAGAATTTTCCAAAATTTGCCTGAAATAACTAAAACAGGCCACAACTCGCCATCAAACTGCTTATCGGTCAATTGTCCAATTACTTTTGAGCTTTCAGAAATGGAGGCACTTTGTAAAAAGTGGCTGTAATTCCTTAACGGATAACACAATATCCTTGTTAAACCCTTAGAATGAAAGTTCTGCTTATATACAGACTACATATTTTGAAATTAAAATTGGGGTTGAATTAAATTTATTATTATCAACATCTTAAGAGGGCATGAACAATTGGACCAGTAAACTAAATGGTTGGGAGAATTACAGAAGATGTTGAAGAAGGTGAAGAAGGTGTTTTTAATGTTAACGGTTTAACAGCTTCAATAACATATATTTAATAAGTGCCAAGTGACTATATAAATTGCTTAAAAGTGCAATACAAAACAAAAATAATAATTTTTGATCACACAACTAGCATGGTAGCATGCGCACACAACCTAGATCTCTATGGCATGCACCGTGATGATGTATATGCACACCTCAAATCTATAGATCATGTGTGAGAGGAGGCGCAGTGCATTTGGAAATGCATGGTTGCACAATTTGAGCACATACATTGTTACACGCTGGTGAGGGCGTCTCACACGAGAAACACGGTAGTAATATGTGAACACAACATAGATCTATATGGCAGATATATTCTATATTTACTGTATATGAAAAGACATGTGTTTAAAGGGTTATTGTTATAGCTGATATGTGTATATGACCTAAAAATAAAGCAAACTGCTCTTTATAAAATACACCTTGTTTCATGTGATATAAAGCCATAACCTATGAACTGAACCTCATTCCTTCCAAACAGTGTGAGCTTTTACACAGGCACCCAATTTCCCTGTGGTAATTAACATGAGCCAGGGCTTGGCTCTCGTACATGACCTATCCTGCTGTAACATTTCATGCCGCATAAAACCATGTTCGACATAAACCTGAGAATTTTCTGATGTCTTGTAAAACATCCTTCTTATATCAGCCTCTTGCTGTCAGGCACCCTTTAGCTAGGCCGTGCATAAATGGCCCTGAAGCAGCAACGGCCCTGAAGCATGCTAAGAAAGACAGCTTGAACTGGAAATTGATTTAGGACCCCATTTGAGTTCTCACCTAGTGAAAGTTTGTCATGTCCTCTATTGAGCATGTACTGCAACAGCATTGTGGAAGGCACACACTGTACATGTAGCATGAATGTGCAGAACATTTTAGTGCATTTACACATCAGAAATGTCTGAGCTTTGACTGAATGGTTCTTGGAAAGAAATAACACCAATGAAAATCTAATTATGTCTTATTTGTGCTGGGCAACTGGATGATACATTGATATTGTGATCAATATACAGTATGTGATCCTAACTAGCACCTAAATAAATGCTAACTTTTCTGCATTAAGCTAGCTGACCCTTGCCAAGTTTCAATACTCAAAGTCAGAGCATGACTTGGACAGTAGTTCTGTCTGCAATGTGTCAAAATATTTTGTGATATGCTATTGTGGACTTAGGGACCCACATAAATGATTTTTAAAAAAGTGTGTAATGGTTTACTGTAAGGAGACCAATAGGGACACCTTCAGTGAAGGCATTATATTTCTCAAAATAAAAAAAGTCACTAGTCACTTTTATTTATTGCATTACAAACATTCTTACACACTTTTTTCCAATGTGAGGTCGGAGTCTTTAGTTCCTGAGGGCCAATCAGATTTTTTTTTCTTTGCTCTTGGTGTCTGTTACAGTACAGTATATGGTTATTGAACACTAGTGGCTTTCTTCAAGGTCTTTCATCTTAGATTAAATAAATTAAAGACCGATATAGCTGATAACTGAATAGCAGAATACAAGAAGTAGTAGCCTTTATTTACCAAAAACACATTAAAGCACTGTGAAATTCTTTCCTTTGCAAATCCCAGCTTGTTAGAATGCTGAGGTCAGAGCGCAAGGTCAGTCATATTTCAGCATCCATGGAGCAGAGGTGGTTAAGTGCATTGCTTGAGGGCCCAACATTGGCAGCATGGCCGTGCTGGGCCTTGAACCTCTGACCCTCTTATCAGTAATCCACAGCCATCTGAACCACAACATAAGTATGTAAGTATATCAAAATAAATGTGAATCAATTGTGAATAATAAACTGGGCCATCTAATCAAATAATTGAACTGACCTTGAAAAGAACAAATAAATCTCATAATAGATTTAATCGCATGGCCTTAATCATTTTTGTCTTATTTACATTTTGTCTTTCATTAATTAATAAAAAATTATAAGCAGTATTGCTGTGGTATAGAAGAAATAAAGCACTGGCTGGCATGTACTCGCTCATCGTCTATAACGCTTATTCTGTACAGGGTCTGGAGCCTTTCCCAGGAAACTTAGGGCACAAGGCGAGGTACACCCTGGACTGGGTGCCAATCCTTCACAGGACATACTCGCACAATTTAGGAACACCAATTCCCAAATCTGAATGTCTCTGGACTGTGCACAAACCAAGCACAGGGAGATGGGAATCGAACCCGGACCCTGGGTGTGCAAGGCGACAGTGTCACTAAGCCACCATGCTACCTGGCATGTACTGTTACTGAAAAATATTAACCACACCTCATAAAAGCACCCCATCATGTTTTATTCATCATTTAATGCTTATAATTTGCATAATTTGATGCTTATTAATGCCTTTCATTCATCATAACATGACATATCTTACTGCATTTATCTTACGGTCCACTGGACTACTTTGTGAACTTTGGCCAACTGAATCCCGGGTGGAGCTTCAATCAATAAAAATCGATGAAAGAACAGTGTGTATTTCAATCATTCGAAGCAGGTATGACCCTCGGGTCAGTGATGAGGCAGGCTGAGGACAACAGCAGGGAGTGTGGCCAGAGACACAGTTTGAAAAGTCCTTGTACTTTGAAGCATGGACCACAAAAGACACATTCTAGTTTATACTCTTTAGTCTAAAACAAACAAAGCTAATGTGCCTCACATCAATCATGTCTCTGAAGAATGTACACAATGTAGGTAAAACTCTCCCAAGTTTTCCCAAGAATGCCTGCAAATCCTCTGCGGGAAATGTGTGCGTGTGCATGTGTGCGCGAGACTGAGTATCGGCTACAAAGGATATTCAGACCGCACATTCCTGTATAGAACCCTTTCCTGTGCCTCACTCTGTGCTCCTCCCAGTACACTTGTGTAGTCACTTCTTTTGCTTATATTTATGTTGACTACTATTATCAGCAGGTTGGTGTGTCTGTTTAAGTAAGTGCCACTCAATATACAGTAAAGCAGCTATGGACAAAACACTACACTGCAATTACACTGCCTAATAATGGGTCTGTCTAATGGCCGGTCATTTATTTAAAACACATCGCTGGGGCTTTGATGTCGCATGATTAAGAAGCATCCTTAAGTAGCATTATTCTTAACCAAAGTGATTAATGTTTGCTAGATTGGTGTAATTTATCAATTTGAATGTTGGATTTAATCAAAATGTATCGAAACATTAGAGCAACAGTCGGAGAAAATCTAAGCCAGATACACAGAGCATGCAATAAAAAAATTTACGGCTGTATTTAGAGTCAAGAGCTTAAGTTTAAATGTCAATATTTTTATGGGAAAAGTTACATGTGTTCAGAGTTGGCTTACACAGCTCATCATTTAGATGATGCAAATTAGCAAGAGTTCACAGCTCTGAGACTCACAAAAGTTTCTTGAGTAGAGGAGTCTGAGATTAATATCCGGGTAATCTTTCAGTAGCTTACACTAGTGCTTTTACACGCAAGCATTTGTCTTTAAAGCGCAAAAAATCATGGGAAAGAGGACCTATGTCACGTGTGTAGGGCAACAGAAAAGCATACAAATCTTTACTGTAGCAATTTATGTTCAGGAATCAAGAGAGCATTGTTTACTGAGCTCTCTGGTACCCTTTTTCCACCAAAGTGAACCAGGTGCTAGTTCATGTTCTGGTGCTAGTGTTATTTCCAGAGCGAACCTCATTAGAAATGGCTTTGTTTTCCCATGGGCTTGAGAGTTATTTCATTACATCACTGTAAACATTCATGTACGTCTCTACTGTCCCAGGAATGCTAGTGGCGATGCTAGCGGTAACCATAGTGGCAATGCTAGTGGCAAAAAAAAACACTTATATAATAAATATAGTTGCAAGCAATGATGAACCAGCCCAAGCACCCTGCGCCATCGCCACCCAGGCGCACCAGAAAGACAGCTGGAACAGTGGGCATATGCATTTAAAGGGGATAACCCAATTCCATTATGACATCATTTTAGAAAAGGGAGAATTTTATGTTTAGACCCCCAAAAAGCCCCAGAGGCTGGAAAAAAAGCATCACACAATGATGTCTTCCCTAGGAAGAGTATATCAAATTCCTTCGGGTGCATTTTGGCAAACGACACAAAATAACTGACTTCCTATTGAGCTGAGCCCATGACGATGTGAAAGTTGTTCAGCTCAATGAGCTCTATGTGTGTACTGGGTTGTGCGTGCATACGTGCAAGTGTGTATGAGCTATGCAGCAAAATCTCATGTGAGGGCCCCAGGCGTGGCTCGGGGCCCAGACTCTCAGGAATCCTAATGGCAGCAGATTCCAACCTGTCTACCTATTTTCATAAGCTTTTGAGCATGTTAAAAAAAGCCCAAAATGTTGGGGAAAAAAATCCCTAGAAAAACAAGAGGGCCCTATAGTGCTTGGGCCCTAATAATAATTGCAAGCAGGAAAAATGCTAAGAGCAAGCACAACAACTACAATGGCTACCTTCAACATGGCTTTTAGTTCTCCTGGCTTTATCATTATTAGAAAGCATTTGTGCCCATTATATTAATTACTTTTTTTTTTTAACATGGAGGTCACAAATTATCTTGTTACCATGCTCGTTACTATCCTGTCCCTGACGTAAGCAGGTTTTTTGTTCTAGCCCTGCAAAGTGTTGGTGCTGCCATAAAACCAATTTTTATGTCTGATGGCCGATGCTTTGGCTGTCTGAAAAGTTCGAAATTAGGCACCGGCTCCGAACTAACTCTGGAACCGCCTAGGTGGAAAAGGGGGTATGGGAGGGAGAAATGTCTCTCTCTCTCTCTCTCGCGCGCGTGCTCTCTCTCTTTCTTTATCCACTATCAATCATACTGATACTAGTCAATAACAAGTGTCCGAGCAATTAAAAAAGGGCGTATAATAAGTTACAGTGGCCTGTGAAGCACCATGGTATACTCTATACGTGTGCTCCACATGGCACATCACATGGCACGGTAACTCATTATCTGCCCTATTCTACCTACACCATGAGCAGCAAATCAATAATATGGACTTCATGAATAAGTTCATGGTTTCATGGGTAAGTCGGTTGATTAAGAAAGAAATATTCAATTATATATATTTTCACCTACTGTATATTGTGCTTTCATTAATGAAATGACAATCACATGATTGCTATTAAGCAAGACTTACTTTAAAGAAGCAACTCAAAAATGTGTCCACGCTCCAGCACTATGTGGCTATGTGAAGAGTGCACTGCTTACTTCTGACCGTGGTTTTATTTTGTGTCCATCTCACTTCCTTTTCTCTTTAACCCACAGACACACTTTGTACTAGGCACTGGATGCACTTTAAAGGCCTGTGATGGATTACTTTAGTCATCTGAAATATTGGGTTTCATTGTTTTTCTGTGTAATTGCCTGACCATCGAGCGGCCAGTCCAGAACTTTCATTTTCTCTCTCTGACAGACGGACTGACCTTGCGCTGACACCAGCAAATGATAAGTCACTGATGTCACTCCAGGTTGGTCTCTTGTGGCCATGTAGTGACTGATACTTCTAACACTTGTGAATGTGCAATGTCTGTCTTTTAAATAGCTCAGATAGAAACTGACAATAGCAACATTTACAGAATCTACTGTATTATTAATATTTAAGGGGCACTCCATGTTCACACTAGCTAGTGACAAAGCACCAGGCACTTTTCTCATTTTCTATCACTGTAAATCATCACTAAACCTAAATAGTCTAGTAAACTCAGAACACTCCTTAGATCAAGACCATAGTGTGCATTTGCAGATGAATGACATCTGTCCTCTCTGCATTTATTTAGATTTGACAGTGCATGGTTCACTAATACCAGGGAAAACTGATTTTTTTTTTTAAATTCTAATAGTTTTGGACAATAGTACAGTGCAAAGCAGACCAAGTGTTTATTATATTATCTGTTACTATAAACACATTAAATTCAAATGTAACTCGTACCTGAGGCTGCATCCCAGTGTTCAAGTTATTTTGTTGCTTGCTAGCATAAATGCAGAGGAAAATCTAAAATATTTGTTACATTTATTATATTGATAAACAACTTTATATTAGATACACCAATCATACACCACCACCAGGTGAATTGAATACAAATGATTATCAATTATATAAAAGTAAACTAGTAACCGGATCATGAGCACCCAAGGCTCATCTATGTCTGTGAGGAGCAAAGGCTATCCCGTCTGGTCTGACCCCACAGAAAAACCAATGCAGAACAAATTGCTGAAAAGAGCAAATGCTGGCCATGATAGAAATGTATTGAACAACCAGCGCATAACAGCCTGCAGGCAAAAACTTCATGGTTATTGAGCTGCCTGCCTAATTCTCCAGCTCTCAATCCAATGAAGCATGCATGAAATGTACCAGACAAACCAGTCCAATCCACAGAGGCGCCACCCCACAACCCACAGCACCCACAGGATTTGCCACCAATGTCTTGGTGCCAGACATTACAGCACACCCCAGAGGTATTATGGAGTCGTGATCCGAGGGGCCAGAGCTGCCTTGGCGGCACACAGGGAACCTACACTATATTGGGCTTAATGTTGTGGATGTTAATGTTATGACTGATACATATAGCGTACAGTATGTATGTAAATACTGTTATTAAACCTGTTGTTCTTCTTCTTCGACTTATTATTATATATTTGGAGTTGCTGTTTGATTTGAATAATTAACATCTATACATTAAGCACAATAAAGCTGTAAAGCTGGCATGTCTGTACATTGAAGACACTTGAGAAATAATAATTGTGTTTTTGATTTTTAAAATCTCATTTCTCTTACAAAGTGATAATTCTTTGCAGTCCAGTAGTTAATGATATTGCATGAACCACACATACAGTAGAAGAAGAAGCGAAAATGCAAGTATTTGCATTACACGCAAGCAGTTTTTATGGTCTGCACACACACACACACACACACACACACACACACACACACAAACGGTATATTTTAAGGTAGTTGTTAATTCTTCAAAAATAATATTTGTTAGTTTACATAAATAATGTAAAAGCGTGACTTGAAACCTGACTCGATGATTCAACTGAAGCGACCAACAAAAGCTTGATTAAACTGCATAATCGACTAAAAGCTCTAATTAACACCCCATTTTATTGAGTCTAATAAAGACAAATTGTATACAGACTTTTTATAGACGTTTTACATACAGAAGGCAATAAAGGGCACTAATGATTTCCAGGTTATTTGGTGCATTTCAGACATTATGTGCACTACAGAGAAGTAATCTTTTCAGCGCTAAAAGCAGTCTTGTAACAGCTTGTAAGATTGCAGCCTGCCACGGTATTTTTGTCAGGAGTAAGATATGGATGATAGGAGACGCATTTCTGAAACTTTTCCACTGGAACTTGTGGAAGGCATTAGGTCGATAGTGGTCACGCAAGACTAGGCTTGTTGAGACTTGTTTTTTTAAGCTTGCAATTGTCTTTCTATATGATTTTAATGTTTGTTACACTTAACCCAAATAAATACAAAATGGAGTAACTGCCCCTAAACCTACTGTAATAACTAGGGTTGGGTACCGAAAACCGGTGCCAATACGGCACCGGTACCTATATAACCGGTATGTACCGGACCGAAACAG
>JAOVVA010000016.1:8519598-8531082 GCA_028565275.1 Leiocassis micropogon
ATTTTGTGGCTTTTGTAAAGTATCGGTTCAGGCACCGTTTTGGCACCGGTACCGTTTTAAAAGTATCGATTTGGCACTGGTATCGAAAAAACCCCAAACGATACCCAACCCTAGTAATAACTGGCCCAATAAAATGACCATCACTATGTGTGACTGATTTTTTTTTTAAATGCTGTTACTTTTTCACAATTACTTTTTCACATAAGGCCAGGTAGGTCTGGAAAGCCTTTTTTCCTTAATAGCATTTTGTATTTACTCAGGTTATCTTTGCGTGATATTAAAATGTATTTGGTGATCTAAATCAGTTAAGCGTGACAAATATCATTATTATCATCTCTACCACTTTATACTGTATACAGGGTTGCAGGGTCCTGGAGCCTATCCCAGGAGACTTACTGATGGGGTCCATCGCAGGGCACACACATACACACACTCACTAACTTATTCACACACCATGGGCAATTTGGGAAAGTCTATTATCCTAATCTGCATGTCTTTGGACCGTGGTAGAAAAAACTAACCCACCAACCATGGGGAGAACATGCAAACTCCATGCACAAAGACCCTGAGGCGGGAATTGAACCCGGACCCTGGAGGTGCAAGGCAACCTTGTGACAAATATGCAAAAAAATAAAAATTAATTAAAAATCAGAAGCGGCAAACAGTTTTTCACAGCACTGTATACAGTATATATATGTGTATATATATATGTATATATAAACATACAATATATACACTTTTTCTTTACTTAAAAGAAACCACAAATGATTTGTACATGGCTATCAATACGAGCATCTGAAGGGCACTTTATTTTGCTACATTCTGACAAGCGCCACAGGCTCTGAATGGATGAGATGAACAGATGATGTCTGTTTTGAACCTCAAGATGAGAATAAACAGACAGTTCTCGGTCCATTTATCTTTGAACATTGTTTTTATTGTTGGCTTGAAAAAAAATGTCTCTTCATTACAGGAAAGGAACAATAGGTAGCAGAGGATCTGCTGTAATTTTGTCCAGAAGCTTTAGTCACTATAATACTTAAGCCATTTTCCATACGTTGTTCATTTCTACTACATTATGCTTTGAGCCCTCAGTACGGCTTGCTAAAATTCTTTGCTGGTTTTCTGCCGGTTGAGGACTACAGATATACGGATTAATGCGTTCCCTCTTCCAACACGCCACACTGAGCACTTTGTGATGATCTGAATTGAATACATGAAATGATGTAGACTCTGCAGTATTGTGAAATCTGAAAAGGTTGCACTATAAAAAAAACCTCTTATTTCCAGCCGTCCACCTGTGCCACATAAACACATTCGGGCACAAACTGCAGCGTGTGGCTGTGCTGGTGGAGAGCTTGACTGAGTGACTGCTAGACTTCAGGCAGGTCTAGGCAGCTGGGACGCTCTTACTGATCATTAAGTAACAAGTGGAAGGTTATTATTATCCAAGGTGGTCTCTCAGATGTCTGTAATAGTCTTAAGAAGCTCTGCACTTATGTGCTCTCTGTGTCTTTTAAACGCGCACACACACACACAAAGAAGCCGTTACTGTAACAAGAGTACATGCCACTGCCGTGTTCATTAAACTAGACCCTAATAAGGGCAGACTATGCCATGTAGCCCCCCTTTCCTCCTCTGTCGTTGACACACACTGGATGTCTGGGGCATCTTTCCCCCTCTTGTAATCACATGCATGTTTCATTAATCAGAACATGCCCACGATTAGAGGGAACTGCCCAATCTGCACTCTGTTTACTCCACTAGACATAGGGTAAACAAATCGAGACCGTTGTAACCCTGTACCAGTGCGCCAGTGTGCCCCCCTGCTAATCTGTTAACATGGTTCACTCTCCTACACACCAGCGATGTAGTCTTATAACTGTGTGATTATCCCCATTCTGTCAGCTTAAGAACAGCTGAGAAGCTGATTCATTCCCACTATGAATATCCTTGCTGACTGATGGTACAAGTAGCACATAAATACCCTCATCAGCTTCTTGAATGCATCACAGTGGCCGTGTCTGGGACGTGGAGCCGGCCCGCTGACTGAGTCACGCTGCAATTGAACTGCAGCTGAGCGCTTATAAAATCCCTTTTAAGAAAGCCAGACCTGCGTTGTATAATAACAGCTCGAGTGATTGGAACAGAGCCGTTTCTATCACGTTTCTTATGAGGTAAGAGGCTCTCAGATGCCAGCCTCTCTCCCAGAAGAGCGTCCTTAATTAAACGCCACTCACAGGGAACCTGTTTCTGCCACTAAATCTGTGCCAGCTGTCTGATACCGTGGAGGGAAATGCAAAGTGATGAATTACAGCACTTACATGATTCTTAATAAACTAATACAAACTGCCAGTATTACTAAACCCTCAGAGGAATGAAAAGTAGGTACAGCTTATATATAGGTGTCAAGACATATTTAACACACCATGCAGAGCAAGAGGAGCAGACTCCATTCCTGGTGAACCACATCACTAGAAGAGCGTCCTTAGAAGAGATCTGTGCTTTCTCTCTAGGGCATACCAAATTCAGCACATAAAGAGCTTGGTAATAAGGTGAGGAGCAGATTCAGGCGTGTTAACTGAGGTGGAATACTAAACCCTGCAGTCCTGAGGTGAGTAAGGTGGGTATGTATTTACCTTATGCTGATGAAAATAATGACAATATAAACTTTGCAGAAGCGAAAGAGAGCGGTGTCGAGGAAAGGCAATCCCGCCTCCAACTTCGGATTGGCTGGGAGTGACCATACACTAGTCTCTGATTGGCTGGAATTATGTTAGGTTTATAAGACTGTGTTTTTTACTGCGATAACGATATTGATAATGCAAAATAGAATACTATGGTCTTAATTAACATAAAAATACATTAATTACAGCAAAGGAAAAACAAAGGACAAATACTGAATTAATAATACAAAAATTATCACATCAAACATATTGAGAAATCAACAGAACTTCATAAAATCCACACCATTTTTTATTTAAATAGGTTAATTTGTTTTTTTTATCTTCAGTAACGTCTTTATCCTGGTCGAGGGCCACAGTGGCTCTAGGAGTCTATCTGGGGAACAGTGTGTATACAGGCTGTATTCCCATCCTCACTCACACACAGTACGATTACATGACATTGTCCTAGTCCGACTAAAACCGGTAAACAGGGTAGTCCAAGTCCAAGGGTTATCAAATTTCGAAAATAGGGCTAGGACCAGTACACATACAGTAATATGGGGGGAAATCAAGCTACTCCTGAACATACAACTCAGTTGGACACAGAAATGGACCAGAAAACGAACAAAATATGTAATAGGGGATGCTGCCACTAACAATACGTCTGTGTCGTCTGACTGTAGATAACCAGAACCATAATGCATACAGCACTTACAAAATGTACAGAGCAGTAAAGCTGACCATGTTTCCACTGTTCGACAGGTTACCAGTTTGCCATTAGCTAACTTGTTCGCTCATTGTTTTGGTGCATGTAATGATCAACTGGAAATACAATATTAGCAAGCTGAAAGGGCGCATATCGCCAACCATCGTAGCAGAGTCAGACATACTTCAATCAATAAATGGATTACCCTACCGTACTTGTATAATGGGATAAGGACAGTATTCTAAATAAATGGCCTACTGGTGTTATAAACATAGCTCCACTTAACTGTGCATGTAAACGTACTGACTGATTCAGACCCAGAGGCACTTTAGTGTAGCTAAACCAGCCATCAACATGTCTATGTGAAGGTAACCAGTGAACCGATAGAAAACTCAAACTGGCAAAGAGCAGTATAATGCTCATTCAGGCCAAATTTATTCAAAGCAATGTCTAAAAGTTGTCAACAATGTAGTAAATATAGAAAAGCATATTTTTTTTACTTCAACACTGAGTGTTGTCAGTGTTCTGTCCACCATTCGTCGGTGTACATCGACCCCACAGCTCTGATTGAGGATAAAATTACTTTGCGCTACTACAATATGTTGCATCACATCATACATCATAAGCCAACTTCTATACATAGCAGTCTATAAAAGTACACTCGCCAGTCATTTTATCATTGATCCAATCAGAGAATCAGAATCGGCAGGGCAATTCATAATATCATCTACATACAGATCAAGAGCTTCAGTTACAGTTCATATAAAAAATTAGAACCCATACAGGTGAATACAGGAAAAACATCATTGCTTGATTTTTTCTTCCAGTCTTCACCTATCCAGTTTACAGTAAACACTTCCCTACTATAGCCTCAGATTCATGTTTTTGACTGACAGTTGGAACCTGGGGTGGTAATCTGCTGTTGTAGTAGCCCATCTACCTTACGTTTCAGCATGTTATCTGCTCTGAAATGCTTTTCTGCTCACCACCATTGCAAAGATTGGTTGAGTTACTGGAGCCTTCCTGTCAGCTTGAATCAGTCTGGCTATTCTCCTCTGAGCTCACTCATCAACAAGGCATTTCCTCCTGTGGAAGGAGGAAGCTTTTTGTTTTTCGCACCATTCTGTGTAAACCCTAGGGACTTTCGGGTGTGCACGCCACTCACTCCGATGTTTGGTTTGAGCATTAACTGATTCTCTTGACCTGTGTTTGTCTGATTTTATACACTGTGCTGCTTTCACATGCTTGGGGATAATTGCATGAAAATGTAGTGGTACCAGTGTTCTTTTTTAAATGGCTGGTCTATTCTAATCCTATAATTTCTCAAATATGTCATCAAATGAGGACCTTACATGCCACTTCAGCAGAAGTATATTATCCAAGCCTTGATTAGATGTTTGTTTAGTTTGTCCCCATTGGGAAGTGGCTGGATGAGAAACGAAAATGGAGTCGCTTAGACATTTCCTGTAGCTGTTTTATCAGATGACCAGAGGATCAGGGTCCAGTTCATCAACTTTATCAATATAACATTTTGTGAATTTGACATTACTGGGTAACAGCTTACTACAAAGTGATAGGAATTAAGAGCTGTTTAATGAAATATCCAAGTTGTTGGAGAATCATTTGCATGGTCAAGTTTACAAAAATAGAATAAAAAGACTTAACTTTTGTGTGATGTTAACTGTGTGCTATAAAATACACCACTGTACACTGTGCTGCACATAACCAGGATAATCACAGATGTTTAAACTACAACTTCAACCATGTGCCCTCTACAAAGAGGATTTATTTCTAAATCTAACAGGGCTGCACCCTCGGGCAGCGGAGCGAAAAGAACTCATCCGTCAGCGTTATCCATCATCTGAAAGAAATCCTTGCACATCAGCAGTTCTGGCTTACTTCAAGTCTCCCTACTTAAGACTTACATAGTCTTGATCCAACTCACTGTTTCTATTCCAAAATCCCACTTTTTTTGCTGAAAACTGCAACCATGTCGAAAAAAAAGCAGACCACATCGTCAAATTACCAAAAAAAAAAAAGAAAAGGTTTTCACTGAAGGACTGGTTGAAAATAGGAAAGCCAAAGAGGAATTTCAGATTTACACAGTATATTACAATCAAAACATCTGCAAGGCACTTATTGGATATTTTCAGGGACCTAAATAAACATGCGCTAAGGTTTCAGACAGCTCTGATCTCACAATTTAGGAATGTGCTAGATTGGTGCCCTCCCTTCCTCCCAATTCTCCATCGTCATAACCAGTTAAGAGTTAAACAGATCATTAAAATACCTCAAAGCAGGCAAAAATGCAGTTCACACGTGGATAACCAGGACCTAGTTCAGTCCACCTACAAAGTACAGAGTATCAGGTTAAAAGCAGATCACAGCTAGTGCAGAACATGATGTGGTCAGAGTTGCTGGATTGCACCCCTTGAGCTTTCTCCTTCGGTGTTAATCACTGTAACAGAAAGTTAATTGAACTTTCACGATGGTTGTCCAAAGTAAACATTTTCTCAGTATTATTTTACATGGATCCAGCTAAAAAATGTTCTTGCATTCTTTTCCTTTTGCCTTTGAGTACTTCTTACAGTATATCCAGACATGCAGTATGTGTGTCATTTTCAAGAGAAAGCAATTCCACTTTTGTGTGATAACCTGAAATTAAGAAAAGGGTTTTGCTAACAGTTAATTAGAAGTGTTCAGATCCAGACTCTCTAATTTCAAAGTCAGATAGCATAATTACATATTTTGAGAGAAAAGAAAAGGCTCAACAAGCTCAAAAAAAATCTTTTGATACGCAATTTGATACAGTACACTGCCTGGCCAAAAAAAGTCACTATTTTAGAAAGATCAAATTATTTTGCTTCATGAAGCAAAGAAAACAAATAAGGAGATCGGGAAGGATAGTGCTGAACCGTCAACTCTGCAAAAGAAATAAAAATAAAAAAATCATGAATGGAGATTACTTAATCACTTGGTGAAGTTGTATGTAAGTGTGCCACTGAGGAAGTGTTAAGGTCTGGGGTTACTTCAGTTGCTCAGGTCTAGACTCAGCAATGTTACGTGGCAATAAAGATTTTCTTCCCTGATGACATGGATATATTCCAGGATTCAAACTGTGAAAGAGTGTTTCTGGGAGCATGTGGAGTCATTTTCACTCATGAACTGGTCACCACCTTGTTTTCTGTAATCAAAGCTAAAAGAGATTGACTGAAATCTGTTTGCCCGGGCAGTGTATGTTGGTTATCAACCAAAGCAGAACAATTCAGGCTGGTGTCAGCCCTAAATTGGGTCCGTTTAAAACCTTCAACAGGCAGCTCTGCTCTCGGATCAGTTGTGTGAAGTTGTGCTTTTCACCCTGGACCTGAAGGCCCTAGACTCGTGTTTTCTACATCCTGCCCCAGCCATGCCTGTGGCAAAGCTTCATTATCATTGTGTAGAATTACCACAAGATTCCTCTGGGCTACAAGCACCCTCACATTATAGCAAAAGTAAATAGCAAGGAAGAGAGCACGAGAAAGACAGAGACAAATCGAGAGGGTTAAAATGAGAGAAAATGGTGTAGTTGTGCATTCCAGAGGCTATTTCAATCATCTGTCACCAGGTTCAATCTGTTCCTTATAAGGCAAGGGCATTCCCCTCATATTTTCCAAACTGCTCCACACTGTTATCAGATCCAGTTTCATGGCCAATTACTGTCCTGGCTCACTGCTCGAGAAACTACATTGCTACCTATATAGTACATCAGGATTTACACACAACCTTGACCATCACTCTAGACAACACAGCAAAACTGCTCCTAGATCAACTTTGCCATGATTCACATGGATGTCATCATGATGGTAAACTCAATTATCTTGGTTTCCCAAAACGCATCTGGGCTATTTCTGAACTATGATGGCATTTAATAGGATGGTCAATAGTGTTATTAAAATCCACAAGTTACTTTACTACGCAATAATAAGCACAGAGAATTCACTTAGCAAAGCAAACCACTCTCCCATCCACCAGCCCCGGCCTGTCCACAATCCCACAACAGAAAACAGATGAAACAATACGAGAATGTTCGTGACTGGCAACAGCACACCGCAAATATTTTGGAAAGAGAACAAGGAGGGGGAGTTTAGCTAGAATATAGGCTACAGCACAGATGATGCTACTAATGTCTCAGTAAGTAAAGTCCATCAGTCAATCGCACCCAAAATCCAGCACAGAAGTCATCTCAACTCACGTTGGTTTTTATTGTCACGCCTCTACTGTATATAACTCATACACAAGAATGAAATGCTGTTTCTTCAGGACCATAAGGCATCAATTGCATAAAGGGCAAATACACAGGACAGTGTATGCTAACTAGACAGGACAACAGTATTTGATGTTAAAAAGTATTAAAACTGGATAAACGTGTAATAGCAAAAGATCAGTAGTAAAAAGTGTCTCATAGCAGTGTTTCAAAGTGCACTCACTATGAAGTTCAGGAAAATTACACCCCCTAACTAGGTTCCAGTTCTCTATGCCTGGCTGAAATTAGGGAACCCTTCCAAAGATTAAATAAATAAACTTACCTTGACTACACAATTAGCGACAGCAAGAAAGAAAAAGTGTGTTGAACAAGAGACTGTGGGTTTGGATAACATGGTGCTCAGTTTAACTCTGAGTTTTCAATGAGTGAGTCCTGCTGCAAGGAAATAAACACAATCACCCAGGAGTGATTCTACATTGTAGATGTTTATTTAAGGACAAATGTAAAATATTTATTCAGCACAATACTGTACCAACCTGGGAATCTTGCTATGTATACACAAGTAGAAAAAACGATTAAGGATAATTTCACTATGGGATACCAAATGTGCACTGCAAAAAATCTAAGCAAGTGAAATACTCCTAAATCTAGCCATAAAGTAAGATAACATAAAATAAGATTACAATAAACCATATAAAAGATTATTGAGCTTACTTCTAGGAAAATGTAACTAACATTAAAAGCGAAATCTTTCTTGTTCTATTGGCAGGTACGTTTGCGACTTTTTAGGAATTTATTGCTTAAATTCTCTACTAATAGAACAAGATATTTTCGCTTGCAATTTTTGTCTTTTACTTGGAATAAGCGTAACAATACTTTTTTTTTTTAAAGGAAGTATCTATAGGTTTGGCAAGATACTGTATAAGAATATTTCACTTGAATATTTCATTTAATTTTTTTGCAGTGCGCAACTAAAATCTGTGGTTAAAACTACTCTAACAAATCTGAATTTCTTCCTCTTTTGTTTACATTTGTAAATAATGTTAGGAGATTAAATTCTTTAAAATCCTGATGTTTTAAAGGCATGTAGAGTTCTTCACATTTAGATTAAAAATTTCAAAACACTAAAAGTGCAAAGACTCAATAACCTGAATTTTTGGGATTCTTTGAAAAGCCAACAATTTTGGATTTTGGTAAATATGAATTTCAGAGCCTATCCATGGAAAAATGGGAACTCAGTCTGGACGTGATGAAAGTCCATCGTTGTACTCGCACACGCATACATGCACACACTTGGGGACAATTTAATGAAGCCAGTCCACCAACCAGTGTCTTTAAGGGAGGTTGGATAAAACTGGAGAACCCAAAGAAAAACCCACACTGACACAGAGTGAACATCTGAGTAACCAAAGCTCAGAATTTAACTGCTGCACCATGGTATCACCCTGAATCTTACGTTCAATCACAGAATTTAAATTTTGCCACCAAAAAAAGCATTTTTAATCTATACATCTCATAATTCTATAATGTGTTTATATATATATATATATATATATATATAAACCTTGCATATATTAAATAAAGCACACACAAATTCAGTTTGATTTACAGTAACTACTTACATTATAGAACTTTTAAAATCTATAAAACATAAACAATAAAAAAAAAAATCTGATTGTTGTAGGCTTTAAAAAAAAAAATCTAAATATAATCCTATATTCTTCACCCCAGGCTTGATTTCTAATAATTATTAATTATAATTAATCTTTAAACATCTGCCTGGGCAATAAACATGACAAACAGGTCTTTCTGAAAACAAAGCAGGAATGCATCTAAAAACTTTAACATGCTTTAACATAGATCAGGAAAACAACATCACCAAACAAACAGAGACTCTGACAGCATCAGATGCGGAGCATGAAAGTTTCTCTACAGCGCGCGACATAACGGACAGACGCAGCACAAAAACTTTCCTCCTTTGTGCAAATACTGTCAGGTCGCTTAAATAATTCACAACTTTCTCAATGCTTCTCAACTTACCTGCCACTGAATGCAAATCTGGCTGAGTTTTAGCCTATAAAGCAGGGACTTTAGGAGATTTCCGCTCAGGCTGCTCTCTCTTCAATAACCGAGAGTCTGATGCGCTTTTTCATTAAGCTCCTCCCTTTAAACACGGCCCAGCAACCGCCTCGTACAGCGTTTACGACATGCCTGAAATGAGTCACGCCTACAAACAAACTCAAATGAATCTAAACGGCATATTCAGTTAAATGCCCTAAACACCGTATGTAATTCTTTAATATGATTCTCAATAACTATATGCAGTTTCTGAGAACATTATCAGCAACTTAACAAGTATGTTAAACACAAATATGTGTTTTTTATTCCCAGAGAATCAATGTTAAACACAACAAAACACTATATAGACAAAAGTATTTGGCCAAACCTGAAATGACATTGTATCCAAATACATATCCTTCAGTATTGAGTTGGTCCCCCTTTTGCAGCTATAACAGCTTCCACTCTTTTTGAAACACTCCACAATATTTTGGAGTGTTTCTGTGGTAATTTGTGCCCATTCAGTTTGTAGAGCATTTATGAGGTCAGGCACTGATATTGGACGAGAAAGCCTGGCTTGCCATCTTTGTTCCAGTTCATCCCAAGGGCACTCGATGGGGTCGAGGTCACGGTCCAGTCAAGTTCATCATAGTCTTTATAGACCTTGCTTTTGTTCACTGGGGCACGGTCATGTTGGAATAGAAAAGGGGCTTTCCCAAACTGCCGCTACAAAGTTGTCCGAGATGTCTTAGTACAGTATGCTGAAGCATTAAGATTGCCCTTAATGATGGATAAGGGACCCGATCAAAATACCTGAATTGAATAATTAACAGGTTTGGCCAAATACTTTTCTTCATATAGTGTATGTAGTTCATAAGAACACATAAAAGTTTGTAAAGCAAACAAAAACACTGCATAATGTCGAAAGAGAATGCATCTGCCATAACTATAAAAAAAAAAAAAAACATGTCTACCATGACTATAACTTGTGGAAAACATCTTTATCAAGCATTAAAAATGCCATTGAATCATTAAAGCAAAAACTCCCATCATGACAAAAATGGAGAAAAAGTATACTCATCAGCCATAATGTTAAAACCACAAAGCATTATGCACAGTTCCCCCTGTGCCATCAAAGCAGCCTTGACCCCTCCAGGCGTGAATCCACAATACCTTTGGATGTGTGCCTGGACATCTGGCACCAGGACATCATCAGCAGATCATTAATGTGCTGCTAAGTGCAAGGATCAGACCTGCTAGTCCATCACATCCCACGGATGTCCAACCGAACTGAGATCTGGGGATCTTAGGGGCCAAGCCAACAAACTCTGAACTCCCTGCCCACGAAAGCCCACACACAACAAACAGCAATGCACCAAGTGCTCCAACACCCCTCAACCACACACAGCATCAACTCCCTTCAGTAATCAGTGCCACCCTGGTCCCTCTGCTGGCTCAGACTAGGCAGGCCATGCCCCACTTCGTAGTGGCACAAATGAGCCTTGGGTGCCCTGAAGATCACGTTAATTATAAAGATTAACAAGGAAATTTTTCATTTTGGATTTCCCTTGGATTAAAGTGGATACAATTTGGAGTTAAAAATTCAGGGTTTCAAGGTGAGTGATTTTTCCATGTATCATGTATGGAACGTGAAATTAGCTAGGCCTTTAGGGGCGCCAGCGGCAGTGGTTAGGTGTATCCTGGGAGCCAGAGCACCGGACATAGCAGGTGATCTTAGGGCTCTAGGACAGCATAGGTTCTCTAAGATAGTGGTACATGCTGGAGCTAATGATATACGCCTTCGTCAGTCA
>JAOVVA010000016.1:8534046-8557868 GCA_028565275.1 Leiocassis micropogon
ACATTCCATACAGACTTAAATTATTCTTTTGATTGTGTAAAGCTGCTTTGCGACAATGACAATTGTTAAAAGTGCTATACAAATAAATAAATTTAATTGAAATGTATGATTGTGATTAGCAACCTATTTTATATGATTTAGAAAAAAACACAACTTGGCTCACAATTACACATGTACACAGTACAAGTGAATTGTCGTTGACAGACGACAACATATCTCAAAGAGACAGACACAGATCAGACATTACTCTAACACCACTCCAGGTATATTGAATAACACTGATTATCAATTATATACCAATAAACTGGTCACAGGTTCATGGACACCCAGGGCCCATCTGTGGGGAGCAAAGGCTATCCTGTCTAGTCTGATCCTACAAAAAGCCAATGTAGCACAAATTTCTGAAAAAAGTAAAGCTGGATAGAAATGTATCAGAACACCCAGTGCATCACAACCTGCTGCTCATTAGTTCAAGATTGTTGATTCAGCCTCCAAATTCCACAGATTTTAATCCGATTGAGCAACCATGGAATGCTCTGAACAAAAAAAGTCCGAACCATGGAGGCCCCACCCCGCAACCCACAGCACCCAAAGGATCTGCCACTGTGCAGTCATGCACCGAGGGGATAGAGCCGCCCTGGTGGCACAAGGGGAACCTACAAAATATTGGCTTAATGTTTTGCATTTTAATTTGATGACTGATCAATGTAATGATAATAATGAAGTAAATATGTCAATATTTTAATTAGGTATAGCGTGTTAAAGGATTCACCTGATACACTCTGTCAACAAGAACAGAGTCACTTGTGAATTGCACATCAATTTTTAGAGAATTGTTCAGAACAGTTTAAGTTTGCTCACTGACTGCTCGCTGATAGCTTTAAAATATTAGGTCTTCTTGCCAAAATAAAGCAAGCCAGGATTTTTTAAAGGAACAATTAAAGGAACAATCTGTCAAGCTGGCACTAAGAAAGGAGAAAAAAAAGTTCAAATACCAATACATGCAACATTTTAGGAAATGGAGGAAGCAGCCAGCCTGGCTTGCAGAATGTCCTTTTTTGGTGATCTCTCATGAAACCTCATTTGAAAACTAAGCCACTGTCAGTGTGGATCATAGGCAACGTTCATCTTGGCGAAAGACAGGGTGGCGGTCTGTTTAAACATTTAAACGCAGGGCTAATTTATGCTGGAAAGTGAAAGAAACTCTACGCCTTTGGATTTACAATGCGGAAAAGGTGCCCAAACTACCCACCAGCCTCTACAATTAGAGGCCCATGTGATACCCTCAGAAGGCTATAGTAATCCAGCATGAGATATATTTTCTGCTCGTACTCAGCCAGTTTTTTTTGAAGTAACCCAACAGATTGAATACTCGGTTTCTCTGGGGCTAAACAATGTACAACCAATGCTCATTTTGTACTGTTCTTCTGCAAAAATTCGGTCCTATGACAGAATGGGTTGTCAGGATATAAGATGCTTGATTCAATTAAAAAGAAACCTCATCTAACCAGCTTTAGGTTAGTTTTTTTCTGAGATTTACAATTACCTTTGAACAATGTGTTATGATTATTTTTATGTAACAATTCAGAACATTATTATACCTACATTATTATAATGCTTCAAACCATTTTTTATATCTTGTTCTTGGAACACTGCAGGAATTTTAATTTGCCCTAGTGTTCACAGAACAGCTCTCCCTTGGTAGACAACATGACACACATCGACAAAAAAATTGTATTACTCACTGCAGCTGTCATTGCAGATGATAGAAGACAATCTCTATCATACATTCTGGAACGATAAGCAGCAAGTATATGAATGAATTCTAGAGTGTTTATCAAATAGACGTTTTTTTCTTTTACTGTGTGTGTGTGTGTGTGTGTGTGTTTTCGCAGTATAAAAAAATCAAGGAGAAACACCCAATATTCAAACTTCTGAAACAGACAAAGCAAACATCACCCTGTGTAATAATAATTTGTTTGCTTTGCACATAATCCTTTAATGAAATAAGAGCAACAAAATAATTCAGGAGAAAAAAAATTCACCACACAAAAGAATCAGTTAGCAGTAAAATCCCTTTCCTTTTATATATAATTTGGTAAATAACAAGATACCGCCATGTGATTATTAGTCTCTTGAGCTAAGAGATTGACTGTGGTCTATAATTACCCCAGTGATTTCACGTATTTATCTCAGCATAAGGTTATGTTTATTGAAACTCATTCTACGTATGATCTCACTTGTGTCCAGTGATCAGTATGAACTTTTGGACATATTAGGCAACTCAGTAAGTATCAAAAATAATTTTTCCTGCTCAGAATGGCCCTGAAACAACAAAGACCCCATCTGTGTCCATGTCTGACCTCGTTTAAAATAGACTGTTGGAGGTATGAACACTTCAGCAGCCTAGTGAAAAAGAGGGAAGGCTGCAGCATGCCAACATCTTGTCTCTTACCCCACAGCACATGGCCTTGTTTTATTTCTGGCCAGCCTTTTTTCACACGATGGTCATGAACGGTTTTGTGATGGTAGGTAATTTTTGAACAATGTTGCCTTGTATGTGCAATGTGCAATTACATTCTCAGGATGGTTCAATTGCCTGCATTCATCAGCGTTTCTCGACAGGCCTAAGTGGTTTTTCAACATCATTCTGCGCTTGCTGGGAGTTTCACACAGCCTGAGGAGCATGTAGTAACAGGTCAACCCTTGCTATTGGTCATAATGCATAAAGCTAATATAGAGTGCTGACCTTCTCTTAATCAGTCAGGACAAAACAGATAATAGCTACGAGAACCAGGTTTGCCAGGTCTGCTTTATAAAAAGCCAAATGAAAGTTCAATGAAACCAGTTCAAATAATACAAAAATATTTTTTTCCAAACTCCAAATTGGCTAATAAAATCCAAATCATGTATAATTTATTATTTACCTATTAACATTGGGTGATACATTTTACTGAAGTAGAATTAAAACCATTCATACAACTATCCAGTCAGGCTATTATGTGGCACAATGCATTCGATCATGCAGATACAGATCGAAAGCTTTGAATAGTGCCATATGGGTTATGTTTGAGTATTTTAGAAACTGCTGATCTCCTGGAAATATTCATGCACAACAATTTTTGGAGTTCACATAGAATGGTGCGCAATGGAAAAACATCATTTGTAAGGCGTCCTTGAATGCTTTGAAAGGTGCCCATAATGATAATAATAATATCATGATAGCTATTTAACACTGATAAGATATATAAACTAACTGAATAGCTTTCACAATACAAACTGCTGTGATGAAAGTATACAAAGCAGCAGATTATAGGGATCGGTGTTGTTTTAGATTTGTAAGCAATTTAAGAAAAATAAAATTATAGAGAATTTGAGTAATATACTATTTGACAATGCAAAATATGCTAAGGTTATATGCAAAATAAGTAGATGTTTGTACTCTAGTTATAGGGTATCTTTGCATTATACAGTCTAAAAGCTTATATGTACTCTTTTTTAGCACAAAATCTAAGACGAGAGCTGGCAGTAAAAGTAGCTCCGTGCCACGTGTTTTTTTCATTTCTGCAAGGCTGGCCTTTGAGGACGGAATAAATCTCGATGTCCTGAAATGTTACACTCTCATATGGAAACTTGGGTTTTGAAACTGCATAATAGCTAGAGCCCTGAACTTTCCCTGTGCTTGTCCCTACCAGCCACTGCATGGCTAATTTCCTTCCACCATTATGGAAAATGATTTATTATGATCGGTTACGTATAATGCATTGCAAACGCTCCTGTAAAACTAAACATTCAGCAGTATCCTGCCTGAGCTGGCCTCTGGGGTGGGTCTCTTAACATGTAACAGGCCTTGCGATCTTTTCAGCTGATATTTCATCATCACCAGGCCCAACTTATACAAAAACACATCCATCAAAGTGGATTGAGTGGAAATGCCTATACAGAGCGGCTAAAAACCTGAGTAAAAGTACTGTGACTTAAAAAAATATATAATGATTCAAGCAGATGTAAAAATAGTCACCTTAAACAGAAGCATGTGCAGCACTGTTCATCCCACTTCTTATAAGTCTCCTAATACAAGCCTCTAGTCCAAATAACAATGTGAGTACAAAAAATATATACATTTGGTCAAGAGAGTCATTTCACTTGGCATATAGTCAGGTTCACATATCAGAATAAACCTTGGTGATAATGAGGATGAGACTAAAACCACAAATGACTCTGTATAAACTCTGTATAAGTATTTGGCAAAAGTATTTGGCCAAACCTGCAATTACATTTGATCTAAATACATATACAGTGGAACTTGGTCTGCGAGCATTTTAAAATCAATTTTAACTTGTTAAACGAGCGAGGTCTTGATATATGAGTACTGTAGTACGTATACACTTTATCTGCCGAGAGTCACATGATCACAACTGAGCCAATGGTTCTTCTCTCTCTCGCACTGGTGGATTGTGGGTAATCATCTCCCATACTTAAACTCAGTGCATGTGCGTCACTCGTATAGTTAGCATCCGTGCATGCGTGTACTGTTTACAATAACATTGTGACCGTGTGTGTGTGTGTGATTAAGCATTTTTTTCATGTCCAAGTGTAGTGACTGTTCTTTAGTAACTACAGTACAGTTTTATTTGTTTTATTTTTTCTTTATATTTTGTATGAATTATTTTTACATTAATAGTTTGAGCTGTAGGTGGCACGGTGGTGTAGTGGTTAGCACTTGCACCTCCAGGGTCCGGGTTCGATTCCCGGCTAGGCTTGATTCCTGTCTCTGTGTGCATGGAGTTTGCGTGTTCTCCCTGTGCTTGGTGGGTTTCCTCTCACAGTCCAAAGACTTGCAAATTAGGCTAATTGGCATTCACAGTGTGTGTGTATATGTGTGTGCCCTGCGATGGTACCCTGTCTGCGGTGTGCCCTGCCTCGTGCCCTAAGCCTCATGGGATAGGCTCCAGATCCCCGTGACCCTGAATACAGGATAAAGCGGTATAGAAGATGAGTGAGTGAGTTTGAGCTGTGGAATGAATCATCAGAGTTGATACACAAGCATGCTTCTGGAACACATTATGCTCAAATACAATGTTTAACTGTACTTCAGGATGGAGTTGATTTCAATAATTAACAGGTTTGTAACTCAATATTTTTTAATAATAAGTGCTTCATCATGTTCAGGGTCACAGTGGATCTGAGAACACTCGGCATGAAGCAGGATGACATCAGGGATACAGTGCAGATTCATCACAGGGCATTATGGGCACACCTATTAACATTGTAGCATAGTCAATCCTCCTACTGGCATGTTTTTGGGAGGCCAGAGGAAAGCAGAGAATCTAAACAATATCCACATTTACATGGAGAGAACATGTGACAGTAACCTGAGCTCAGGATTGAACTAAGGACCCTGGAGAGTTGAGTTAATTATATTGTTATCATCTTGAAACATTCTGTTCAGTAAAGTTTATGAATCATCCCTGATGTTAGTGAGGAATATAAATCTTGTCCCATTGGGAAGCCAGGGGAGATCTGATGGTCTATTGGTCTGTAGCAGTGGCGGCTGGTCAATAAGGGGCGCCGTCCCCTTAAAGTTGGACGGAAAAGAATGCTACTTTAACATGTAATTATTTATCATAATAATTATTAATTTTAATAATGAAATAAAGTCATTTAGTCACAATATTCCCCTGTATTTCTTAAAATTCATTTGTGTTCGTGTACGTGGGGTGCCGGAAAAACGAGTGTCTATGTAGAGTTCTAATTGGATATTTTCAAATGATCCTTGGGGTGCAGCACTGTGCGCACCGAACCCTCCCACTTTTGTTCTTAGTGAATCAATATTGTTTTTAAATGTTTGGGCTCATGTGATTGGACCAGCCGCCATCGGGCTGTAGGTCTATTACTTTGCTTTCTCTACTCACTTTGCAGTTGGCCTACGTTAGAAATGATTATTGTTATAGACAAAACCACACTTTGTTATCACAGGTTCAAAATCAGGCTAAAAGATAAAAAAAAAAAATCACTGACTTTCTTAAATCCACTCGTCTCTGAAATGTTAAAAATTCAGCTTTCGTCCTCAGAGATGTCCTGTCTCTATAAGGTCACAAGCGTGTTCCAAGAAATCCATCAGTCTCAGCTGCAAAATGGATGAACTTAATGTGACTGGCAACCTTTAACTAGTGAAAAAATAGATTCACGTGAAATATGTTACCATCATGAATTCACAAAGATGTAATGCTAAACTGAATAAACTACCCAGTAGACTAAACAAGAGACATTTTAATAATAATATATATTTAAAAAAAATCAGGAAGCATAAAGCACAATAAAAGTACTTACAAAATACTTTACAAATTGAGTAAGATTATTTACTGCAAGTAATATTAACAGATTAAATATTCACTTAGAATTTTATAAAAGTGTTTAATGTATTAAATGAAAAAACTCAAAATAAACTGAAAAATCTAACAGAAACACGTACTGTTAATCTACAGTTCATTTACTCTGCAGACCTTCGCCTTGCATAAACTTAAAACATGGACAAAATCCTCATACTACATATTGCGACAGTGCTAACACACTGTTTCAATGCTCTGACTGCAAGTCCGCGGATTCTTTCTGTCGATCCATCTTTGCTTGCAGCTGTGACCTGCGTAACTGTTCAGCAAGATAAAACAAAGCTTTGCAAGCCATTCCACAGCAAAATGGTCCACAGAACAATGTGTGAAAGCTTTCACAGGACTGCAGAGAGTGAATTTACGTCCAGTCAAAACTGTCCATCAGTACAAAAGATGGATTAATAGAAGTTGGTAATTATCTATTAATCTATTAATTAAGTTGTAATTACATAGCTTCTAGGTTAACACACACACAGACACACACATACACATTTGGTAAAGTATTCGCAAAAAAGCCATGAGCCTCTTGTAAAATTACAAGTAGTAGTTACATTTACTTTTATACTCTAGATTTTTTTGTGTATATGACTCTGTAGTTGATTTGGGTATCATGTGTGCACATACTGTATATGATTATAATTAGGGTAATTATGTAATTTATATATTCAAGGATTTGTGAGACTTCAAGGACAGTTACAGTAGTTATAGTATATATACATTTACGATAGATAGATAGATAGATAGATAGATAGATAGATTATATTAATTATATATTAATATATACATGCAAACAATTTCAAGCTTAGAATAATCTAATAATCTATGTGTAAATTATCTGACAATTAATAAAATAAATAACATGTAAAGATTGAAATGTATAAAACCTTCTAAAGACAAGCTAATTAGTGTTATATTTGATTTAGATATGCTAATCTCACAATGAGATATATCATCAATTTTTTTTTGTACCCGTGTTCAAAATATTCCAATTTTAAAAATATCATATTTGCACTGATTCAATCCCAACAACTCAGATGGAATTGAATTGTTCAGTTCTTTATGATCTTTGCATTAATCTTTGCTTCTTTCCTTATCCACCTCCTCTCTGTGCGGGAGGACAGTTTGCTTACGGGTTGCATTACTGGTCATTTCTAGCTTTTCTAACCTTTTCCAACTTTTTAAAATGGTGCCATTTGTTCTATCTGTTATTTCTTTAATACCCATTACCTGACTTGTGCAAGATAAATAAAAAGTCTATTGGGTTAAAAATCTTTCACTTGTCTTAAGGTGAGAGATAACAAAAGGAATTTTACGTGTGTGTAACCTTATGTTCATACCCAGTGGGAAAGGGAATTTGTTAATAACATTTAAATGTCTGAAAAGAATGTTAAAGTTGTATTTGACGAATTACAGTGAACACCAGTAAAGGACAACAAGAAACTATTCTATTGTAAGTGAAAAATGTGATTTACTGTGTAAAATAAATTTTATTTAACACAAAACCCTCTACATTATCTACATATTTCTTAACATTGGATTGATTCACTAACGTGCTTGCTTGTGACTCAGGCAGATTGCTTGTGACCTTACAGGCAAAGGCAAAACCCAGGTCATATGTTGAACACAGATCTTGCTGATGGTGATGCCCTGCTGTGTGTTTGGCCTCCATCTGCATGACCTGATTTGTAAAGGATGCCGTGCCCCTCCACCACCCTTCCTTTACCTACCTTCTGTTTCCTCTCTCAGCACGGCCTTACAAAGTGTGATTTCTATTAAATGATTTATGCGTCAGACAGGAGACAGCCTGGATAGGGGAGCATATTTGTTCGTGCCTGTGGTGAAAAAGATATGATTGAGAACATAGAAACAGATTTCTTTAATAAAGTATGAAGTGGTGCATATGTTTCATTCTCCATGTGTTGATGTCTGTCTGGCTGGTTTCCTCTTGATTAAATTATCTTGTTCCTCCTCTTCATAATATCTATATGAAATTTTCTACATCACGATATGTCTTTTGTGAACAGCACATTGATGATTGCACTCTGTAGATTGAATGGTCTGCTGTGGCGACCCCTCAACGGGAGCAACTGAAAGACGAACAACAACAACTCTGCAGATAATTATATTATGCTTCAATTATATATCATATATATCTCAATCGATCGACATACAATGAGTGAAAAACTGGGCTGAAATGTAAGGGAATGGGGACGTTGGGTGCAGAAGGAGGAAGTAGGATATTATTTAATCTGATTATCTTAACATACTAATATTACTAACTGTATTAATAGTATTAATTACTAACATTATATAATTATATGCAGTATATATTATATATCATATACAGTACCAGTCAAAAGTTTGGACACAAGGTTCGATTTAATTTCTACATTCTAGAAAAATACTGGATTTTGTTTTTTTTCCTCAAAAATATTAAATGACACATGTTGCAACAAACAAACAACAACAACAACAACAATCAGATGATATTTTAAGACATGAAGGTCAGCTGTTCTGGACTAGTTCTTGCAAGAAGAGTATTGTAGTGCATTTGCAAAACCAATCAAGCACCATGATGAAACAGTTACGAAGACCATCCCCGGAAAGCAAGACCAAAAATTTAAAACTAAAACTCTGCTGCAGAGGAGAAATTTATTTAGAATTACCAGCCTTAAAAATCACCAATTAACAAGCAGCACCTGAGATTAGAGCCGTTCTGAAGGCTTTCTAGAGTGTAAGTAGCAGAAACATCTCAGTATCAATTGTTCAGAGGAGATTATTGCATATTCTGGACGCCTTCAGCATTGCTTTACAGTTTGGAAAGAAATAAAAATCAGGAACGACCATGAAATTAGAAGCTGTGTCCAAACTTTTGACTGGGAGTGTTACAGTTAGCTTAATCCCATGTTTTCGATCCAGTATTCTCAACTCTCAAATGAAAGTTTTTCACTCATTTCAGTTTCATTAAAACATTAAGTACAGATATAATCAATTGTACCAAAAACTGTTCTGTGGAACCATATACTGTACGGGTTTGTATTTTTGCTGATCAGTAATTAATCTTGCAACTTCTCACAAATCAAAATCCAGACCTGATTCTGAGTCAGTAGAAAAGACCAGAGTCTAACTGGGGCGCGTGACGGAGGCCATGCACGAGCACAAATCTTTGTCGCCTCCGTCTGGTGGAAAAGGTGAATGAACCCAGCTTTCAGACGTAAATCAAACTGACATCATTTACAATGCACTAAATTAAGGCTACGACTTATGTTTTGGAGCAGAGCATGCAGTAAAAAAAAAAAAAAAAAGCCTCTCAAGCAATTTGGACTATGTAACTAAAGCATTTTGGCACACAGTTGATAATGTGGTGACACATTCATCATAATAGACGTTGCCTGTTTATTATAAATAAAAATGTAAATAAATCACGTCATGAATTTGTGAGTGTGTGAGTACTAATGCAATGCACAGTTCAGTGATGAGAAACAGTGAGCTCACATGTCCTTCGATTGTTTTAGAAGAAGAAGGAAAAAAATTCAATATTGGTTCATACAAATGAGAAGACCTATTGGTGCTCATACTGTAGGATATGAAAATGGTTGGAGACAGCTGTAAAGGTGTGGCAAAAAGAATAATAACTACACACACCAACCACTTAAAACGATTCACCTGTACGTTTAAAATGATTAATTTGTGCAGTTGTTCAATCAGTCTATCATTTACAGTAGCAGCAGAATAATGCAGAAAAATCATGCTGTTTTTGCCTTGTTGAGGAGAGAAGAAAAAGGCCCAACGGGTTCGAGGTGACAGGAAGGCTATGGTCACTCAAATATCTGCTCTTTGAAACGGTGATGAGCAGAAAAGCATCTCAAACAGCACAACTATGGGGCAGATGGACTACAACTGTCAGGCAATAACAGGAATTTGAGGCACTAAAACTGACCTACTGAAACGTAGAACATCACTTGTTTTGTCTCCCAATCTATATAATCTCAGATTCCAGTCCATCTCTGAGTACTAAGTGGAAAATGACACTGAAAAAGTTAGGGGCGAGGGGTGGAGTATCAGGCAAGCTGTGAACCCTGTTTATAACTTCTTTTTAAATCATAAAAATTCACTATCTAATGTCCTTTGTGTGTGTGTGTGTGTGTGTGTGTGTGTGTGTGTGTGTGTGTGTGTGTGTGTGTGTGTGTGTAGGGGGTGTCAATCGGGATTAAAAATATTCAAGTGTATGATAAAATCAACACATATTTGATGAGGAAACAGAGTAAATTTATTCAGCCCAATCACACTGAATTTAAATCAAATATTTACACAATTATGAGGAATATTATGTTATTCTACCATCTAATCCATCTCTCCTGATAATATTCTCCATAATTAAGCTTTGAATCAACAATCAGTGCTCTACACAAGACATGAACCCCTCATCTTTTTACATTTTCAAAAAATTCAGCAATCACACAACAAAACAGACACATACAGTATACGGGCAGGAAAATACAACAAAATAAGTCCATACAGAGTTCCTCTAGCGAAGAGAACTAACTAATCTAATTAGTTTATCTGCAGCATTAAAGTTTGTAAAAGCACGGCAGTTGGATGATGATTCATTGTCCAGCAGTGAAAAGTTTCTTCCTGCCCTCCATCCCAGACATGGCTTCCACATTCTTCCTCCAGTCTGTCACCTCCTCTTTCTGCTTGTTGGGAGCAGACAGAAAGAACACTTTGAGTGAAATGGAAAGACAGAAACAGCAGGAGAGCAGTAAAAATAGAATGTTCTGAACGTAGAAATGTTCTAAGCATACAATTATCTCTAATGGCATTTGAACACTGAACATTTGCATGAATATGTCAAAAACAAATGCTGAATATATGACTATAAACTAATTAAAGGTTTAATAGATAGCTTTCATGCTCAGCTTAAACTTCTACCAATATAGCAGAGTCTTAAAGACATCAGCATCACCTTTTCCTCCTCCTTCTTTACAGTCTTAAGGTTGACTTTGAAGTCGGCCTTCATAAGCTTGTTGTCTGTCAGGGCCCCCAACTTGTCATCTGCCGACTTCTTCACTCTCTTCAGTTTGGGTCTGTTCAGTCTCCCTTTCAGCCCGTAGATCTTATGCTGCAGTGACTGAATCTGACACAAAGAATGTTGACCTTAAGTACCCAAATACGTAATGGATTGTTTTTTAGATGCTATAATGAACTTTGGTACCAATCGAGAATTCTTAAAAAAACATTACTGCCATATTTGCGCATTATGATATATTGATTGCAACTGCTGCAATAACACTTATAACACATTGAATCTGATGGGTCAGAAGCTGTTGATTAATTTTCTGTAAAAGTACTCTAGCAATAGTGTTAATATAATCAGAGTCAAATCACACATCCATATTAATGTGTCTGGTCTGTTATTGTTTCTCTAGTAACAACTCATTTGCAGTGACTTTAAATCAACATGCATGGTATTACACTAAGAGCTATATTTGTTTATATGGTGAAGTTGTTGGTAGGAAGAGGTTTATTTAAAACTTATGGTAGGGGTCTCCAGTGTCAGTGGTTTTCTGGCATGGGAGAATCTTTAATACAGAAGACTTTACACTTTTTAACTTTATGAGGGATAGAAAAAGATGAGCTGGTGAGGGAGCTGCTGGTGAATGACTGTTTTTCGTTGCTTTAACATAAGCGATTACATGAACAAACCTGTTTCATAGACATAAAATATAACAAAAATGCTTTTATGTATATTGTCTTTAAATGAATAAAAAATTGCTATAACTGATAATTTGAACGTGTACTTATTTTAAAATAATTCACTGGAGTGGATCCACAGCCCTCCATTTCTAATTACCTTATATATCTGCAGGCATGTTTTATTTACAATTATTATTCCAGTTGGAAAAGAGAAGGTGGGTTTTGGTTGAGCCATACACACAGTCTCAGACTAAGGTAGAATTAGATGGAACATTATTATTAGATGACTGTGTTATACTGAACAAAAGGATTTAGAAAAGTATGAAAGAGAATAACTTCCGAATTCTACTGCAAAGTGCACAGGAATTAAAATGACGAACTATGCAAATATGGAATAATTCTCTGAATACCTCTAAATCATTTCTGTCCACTTTTATCGAAAGGTCATATCGAGCCTCATCCACAACATCAATCTTTTGGTGCAGATCTTTACACAGTTCCTGCAAAGAATAATTGAGAGACATTTTATAATTTTATAATTATAATTTTATAAAATCAGTCTAAAGTGTGCATAACTGTGTCACTCTATAACCTCTATAACTAGCTGTGCATAATTCAGTTACTAATTCAAAAACATATTTTTAGTAATAAAACAATAATAAATAATACAGGTGATTTAATTAAACTAATATATTTATATATAATTATGAAAGTGTGGAACAGAAGTCTGCTGCTACACACTCTTGAAACAAAGAGGTTGAGCATGAATTATATTTTTCACAGTAAATAAAACATTTTGCCAGCAACACACTGTATTATGGTTATAATTAATTTATGTGCTTTATTATACATTGTTGTTCATGTACTTGTTTATATTTAGCTACAAATATTGTCAAGATGATTTTAGTGAATTTAAGGCTAATTCTCTGTTTATACCGTCCTTTAGTTTATACAGTAATTGAATTACATATAAACTAAAATACACAACATAAAATAAAATATCATGCCATATTTTTGTACTGACTGATTAAGGGTTTTCTTTTATCTAGTACGACATACATTTGAGCCAAGATACAACAGAGCAGTTAAAAGAAAAAACACATCTTGCTAAAAATATAACCTAATTAAAAACAAGTGGGTAATTTTATAGTGGAATGTTACTATTAAGCAGCAACAGTAAAAAATGTAAATAAAAAATGAGTTAATGTTTGTAAACCTTTAAAACTGAGTTTGTGCTGTAAATATTAGCACAAACCGATCCTGGCATTGGTACTGGCATTGGTACTGTAACAATTTTATATTACAAATTTTAAAACAAAATTAGCAATCAACTGTACATTAAAAAGACATTCCTCTGTGTGTTAAAAAAACGTTTGCCTTGCTAGGTAAATCAACTGATTTTTCATTAATAATTATGACACACAAAACAACTATATACTATGTATACTTTGCCTTTTTTTTTTACTATAACAGTGTATTATCATTAAAGTGTATGATTCATAATATTTACTACCTGAAATAAATGAAGGTGTGTATTTATAGGGAATAAACTTTGTATTTGTTTTTCCACTACAGATGAATACAAATCAGCAAGAACTTATTGTACATGTAAAAATCACATCATTTCAAATTTATCTACCTTACAAACCCACACATACAGTCACAATTCTATTGTTTGTATTCAGTAACTACTTTTTTTTAACAGTTCTATTTTGTTTTGTTTCTCTTTGTTCTCCACTGCTGTGATCCAGCAACGGCCAATTTCTGGTGACAGAGAATGAGCTACCTGTTTTGGTACATGACCTTGTAAACTCTTCATACTAGTCACCCGCTCCATCAGATCTTTCTTTCACTATATTAATAATGAAAACAAAAATACATATTCATGAAGTGAACACTTTGGCTTCACCAGTCGCTTCCATTGTGTCTCATTCACAATAACTATGTTGCAGGTGCATCGAAAAGCTATTTAACATGTACCTCTTGGCTACATTTTTGCATTTTCCATAGTTATTAAAGAAATTAAAATCTCCTATTCCTATTTCTGTTTATTTATTTTTTTAAATAATATGTTTAAAAAACTACATTTAATGACACTTCAGTAATTTTTAAATAGAAAAAACTTTTGCCAGTGCCACTATTTTATGGTAAATTGGCTGCAGTTATAGAAAAATGTTGATTTATAGGGTACAAAACTACTGTTTATTAAAACAATACATCTCTGGCAACCACAACTGCCAGCATTTTACTATAAAATACAAGAAAGCCGTTTTTAATGATCAATGTTCAGTTATTCCACATATTAGATGGTAATACTATCAAAGCCAATATAGGCAAAGCCTGTTGATTCTAAAGTAAAAATCTGACCTTGCAGTTTACAGTAGTGTTGTTTTTAAATCTCTTGAGACCAGAATGTCCTCGAATTTCCCCAGATACATTTTGTCTATATCCTTGTGCAAGCAGCACATGAGGAACGTTAGGTGTTATTCTTATGCCAAACTTCCTTCTGTTTGTAGATGATGATTAGGTCTATACTTATCAGATGACAGTAAACAAAAACACTGAGAAAAAAAATGCATTGCACACAATGGTAGAGCCCAGGTGACAGGAGGTTAAATTGTACATTAATGTAAAAAAAAAAAAAAAGGCTTTTCACACTAAAGCATACCGTATCATGGTTAATGTAAGGTTCTGGAAATCACATGTGCCAGTTATTTGTTTATTTTCCTTTTATAATAAATATCACCATTTTTTAAAAATAGTAAACCATGGTAACTTGGCCATTATTGGAATTTAAACTCATTTAAACCTTCTGCGCTCTGAGCTGACCAGTGAGATTGCCATTTCTTCCCTCTAACTTGCATCAACCATTTCTCCATAAATTTGAACAGGGATTTTTTCCCCTATTCACACTCCTGCATAAAATGCATAATATTCCACAATAAATTGTGTTTCAGGGTATTTTACTGTAAACTTCTCTTGTTAAAAACAGCTGTGAAATACATTACATTCACAGCTGTGTTTACAGTGTAAAAGTATATTGGAGCTGTTTTTGATAGATGAATGCTGTTATATAATTTCTCACATAACTTTCAACACATCTTCATCAGAGTTACATATACAGTACAGTATATTCATTTTGTGCAAGAATTGTACGGACAAATGTTGTCATGAATGTGACATGAAGCTTAGCACAAATGTTAAAAGTACTAATTATTACAATGTATCCATTAGCAGTCATATTATATACAGTAGCATATATAAAGTAAAATGTGTAAAATGAGCCCCTGGGCCATGATACAAACCTGAAGCTCCTGTACTGAGAGTCCAGAGACCTTTAAAGGGGGCACTCTTTCATTCAGAGCGTTGTCTTTCTCTATGTTCTTCTGCTCTTTTTCCTTTAACAGGAGACTCTCTGCCTTCTTCAGCAGTTTGGTCTAGGAAAGACAGCATGCTTGTGCTTCACAGTACAGCAGGACAACTATATCTTTGCAGAATGAAAAAAATAATTTTCTGATCTGATAATGATCTAAATAAGCCAGCAAATCAGGCCAACTAATTAAAGTATTAAAAGAATTAGAGGATAATGGATCCGTGTGATGATTAAGCTGCTCGAAATACCCACCTTCAACAGCAACCTACGTGTTGCTGGGTACTTGGATTTCGATCTGGACTTCCTCTGTGAGACAAAAAGACAAGAAATTCCTGTTTCATTCTGCAGCCACATTAGGAAGGAAATGGGGCCTAATTCACACACACCATGGAGCATGCATTAACTTCTGGAGCTGATTACTGCTAAAATTTCCAACATGAGAGCTCAGTCACCCAAAACAATCCTAAGTGGAGCTTACTATACACCATGCTAGGACACATCTGAAGGAAGACATGACTATTTACTGCTGGATTAAACAAATACTACTGGGATGCAATGGACTTGAAAAGAGATTTGATTTAACTTAATTTACTGCCAAATATAGTTAGGTAAGCTAAATGTAAATATCACACAACATTCAGCCAACAGTAAGCACATGCTCATAAACTGGAGTAGTAGTATTAAAAATGTTGCTGTACTTCCACCCTTTAGTTCTAAGTTTTTAATACACACTTTAGAAAAAAAAGGTTCCTGAAATATATAATCTAAATCACCTTAGAAAGTCAGACATTAATGATGTACAGTATATACATCATGATCCTTATTTCTGTTTCTCCATACTATTTAGCATTTTTAATGCCGTAAGTCTTTCGTGTCTGTCACAAGGTCTGTACCTAAAGTAATATAATCGTGAATAATTTTTTAAGACATGGGTTGTTAAATTTGCACATGTTGGTAGAGTAACTCTTGCTATAATCAAAGGTTCTACTCAACATAGTCTCCACCAAGAAATGCATTTGCCCCATTGTTGAACCCAACTCTCAAATCCGTTTTGAAAATCCAATTTGTTGCAGTTGACGGTTTCAAACTGCACTACAGAATGTTTATGGAGATGACACCATTGACAAGAGCAATGTGCATAGATGGATGAAGCAGTTTAAACAATGGGCATTGAAACCAGCATTGAAGATAATCCATTCCAGTGTGAGACCACCAACAGTGATGGGGACATTTAGGATGTTTAGGAATTAGGATTCGAGAGTTGGGGTCAACAGTGGTGCAAATTGCAGACAATGTTGAGTAGTATGTTTGTATACAGAGTTATTCTACCAAAATGAGCAATTTGGACAATATAGTATATGCCAAAAAAAAAAAGCCCACTTTTGCATTACTTTTGGTACAGCTCTTGTATTTTTACAAAACATTCGCACAAAATTTAAGGAAAAAGTGCCAATGAATGCCTTGGACGTTCAAAAAATATCTGAACATACATTATTTTAATAAACACATTGGACTTTTTAAAGATTATTTTAAAGTATTTTAATTAAAGCTTTTTTTAATAAAGGTATTTCACCATACAGACAACTTTTACTTCAACACCATACAGACAACTTTTACTTCAACTTACTTCATACAAGTAAAAAAATATATATAGAATTTCTATATGTAATGTAAAGAATCTACGCATGAAGTAAGTTTAATTTTCTTAGTGGTATTCTCTTAGAGAGTATAGTAAGTGCTTAAGACAGTGTTGGGTTTCTTACCGGTCTGTTGAAGGATGTTGTCACAAACAAAAAAGGAAAAGAGCACAAGTATATATACATTACTGAACCATTCATAAATATCTACTGCAAATCAGATATGTTAAATGAATGTCATATTTACAGACTGCTTATTTTTATGTCAGTAGGGATGACCCTTACCCCTCAGACATGGTCACACTGCACTACGTGTCCTGAAAGCAAGCCAAAATATTCATGGTCATTGTTCCACATTGAGTACAGTGGCGCATTTCTGTGCTATTCAAATGACAGGTGTCTGCCTTGGATAAACCGAGGCATCATGGAAACAGAGCTCACTGACAATGTCTTACACAAAAGTCTGTAAAGCATATAGTATCACACACAATAGAGGTTTATAAAGGTAATGACAGTAGCATGAGGAAATGTATTGATTCCAGACTAGGCAATATTTTGTTTCTTAGTTCCAAAGTGTTACAGTGCAGAGCTCTGACATTCTGTGACCTGAGCCAGCAAGGTGTGCCCTTGTCTCATTCATTGCTGCGGGGGGGGGGGGGTCACTGGGGTCTTAGTGTGAATTTGGACGATAAAATACAGAAAGAGGAGACAGAGAAAGTGAGGACACTGAGTCATTCAGTGTGAGATATGGATATCACACGGTTTGATTGTGGCCTAGTACTGACATGTTAAGTGGGATATAAAAGAAACTGCGTCTACCATGTGACTGTGTCTTCTGTCGGAATGTTACTGATGAAAGCCTACTTGAGCTTCTTTTAAAAACCATACTCTTAGAGCCAACTATGAGTCACTCTCCTAAAACAGGTTTACAGGTCCAGCTTTTTAAGGGGCTTTGTGATCACTTGTTGTGATGGAGCTACTAATGGAGCAATTGACCTTCGTCATCTATTCTTGTGATTTGACTTGTAGTGATAAGTGTTTTCTCTTACAACCTCCCACACGGGAAGTAATGTTTCCATCCCTGACATCTGCAGCTTGATTTTGGGAAAATGACTTAAATCAATGTAAATATTTCAGAATTAGACAGGATAAAATAGATTTGAACACACACACACACACACACACACACACTTGCACCTGTCTTTCATGCCTCTACACATATTTGTTTGTTGCTCGCTCTGTTCTCCCTCCCTCTATTCTCCCATCTTTCATGCCAGGAAATGCCTGTTGAGTGAAGGCCAAGTGCTTCCCTGCGTTATGACAAAGTTCAGCAACACCAATAAAGCACCAATGACTTTGATTGCCAGAAATCTTTCTAAATAAATATGATCCAGAATGTATAGAATATTAAACAGCAGCAGCAGCTGGGAAAGACATCCCAATAAACTGAGAGCATCTAAAACATCATATGTTTATGACTAAGAATCTTAAGCTTTTATTGCCAGACCATTTTCCTAACATACCTTTTTGATTCTTCATATGACCTGCTGCCCTTAATCTTGTTAAGGATTGAATAAAATAATGAACTAGCAGAGATAAAGGACTCATTTTATGAACTAGGAGAGATAAAAGAGTCAATTGAGATGGAAAATGTTCTCTGCACTTTAAGACACTCTTCACACTAGAACTTAATCTCTACTTATGTCGGAACTGGGCTATTAGCTAAGATAAAAAGCCTCTGATACAGTGTTCTTACCTGTAATGAGAAGTCAGCAAGAATGAGCAGTTAGGCAGAGAACAGGACACTGTGGTAGATTTTTGATGACTGATGCCTCTCCTCCCACATGTGAATAGCTCACTAAAATAGATCCCTAGCTACGCCTCTTGTTGGGTCATACCACCTTTCTGCCCTTTAATGTCCTAAACCTGCTGTACACAAATAATGGTCAAGGACGCAGCCATAGTGCAGAACAAAAGGTGCGCGCGCACACACACACACACACACACACACACACACACACACACACACACACACACACATAAAAAAAAACAAAAAAAAAACAACAACACAAATTCAGGCTCATATTAAATTTAAGTGATGGGCTCCATGGCCACACCAGAAAAAACAAAGATTTCAGAGTGCTTGTGGTCAGGTGCCACAAATATATAATTGTTTAATTGACCATTTTATGGCACTGTCTGACATCATAATTCATTCTCAGCACTCAAAAGGCTGCTTTTAAAAAGCTTCGAACTCAGCCAAGCAATGCTCTAATTACAGCCGAATATCACCTGCACTGCTGTAAAGTGGCTTGCTACAGTGCACAGGGAAAATTGGCAAAAAACACACATACTATATCGAGTTTGCTTTAGAAATATAGCGCTTACTTCTCCAGAAACTCTTTCCCTATACAGTATCTATACCATATCTAAGCCATATCTATTAAATATTGAAAACCATATTCAAATGTTGTATTAGCAGGTATAGTCGATAAAGACCTGTCTCGTGTCAGGCATTATGAATTCTTGGTTGAGAGACTAATCGGCTTGTTTAGTGCACGTCAGCAGACTCGGAGAGGAGGCACGCGGACTACACTGCTCCATGGATGTGGCAGCTGTCAGCAGCTATGGTGAAGCAGAGTAATTAAAGCTGCCCTGGGATGAATTCTTGTAGTATGCAGCAGGCATTCAGGTGAAGGTGAAAAACCTCTGTGTATGTGCTATTATTTCACATGACTGCTAGTGGAGGTCAGACTCTATTAACGGATGACAGCGTTGTCCATTATATCATCCATTTTTATTAGTAAAAACAATGAGATTGGATTATTTCTACAGTATCAGTTAAAGGTTTGGACATGAGTTTGGATTTATTTTCTGCATTCTAAAACAAAACTGGATCGTTTCAAAACTATGAAATAACACTCAAAAATCATTGAATGACAATACCTCAGATAAGAGTCACTATGAAGGCTTTACAGAGCATAAGTAGCAGAAACATAATAATAATAATAATAATAATAATTATTATTATTATTATTATTATTATAATAATGCATTTTATTTATATAGGCACCCTTTCTGGTCACTCAATATCAAACAAGAATAAATGAAACAGTAATACAAAATAACATTAATAACAGAGATAACATTGAGTAGTAAGAGAAGATTAAAACAATTTTTTTTATAAAAAGAGACAGTGTCATAATTTAAGACATTTGAAAACAAATGACGATTCAGAAGTTTTAAGACATTTATGATTTGTGATTTGAGTGCAGCCTTACATTATGTATTTAATGTATATTTGATATTTCATGTATTTGCATTTTTTAATGAATTGGTCTTAAGTTGAATTTTGAATTTGGTTGGAGAATCAGTGTTATGGATGTTTTCGGGAAGAGAATTCCAGAGGCAAGGAGTATGGCTAAAGGCTCTAAGCCCATGATGGTCAGGCAGGCAGGTGGTGTAACAAGGAGCCTTGATAAAGAAGAGTAGAGAGGGGGTGTAGAATTGAATGTGCTCTGATATGTAAGGGGGAATGAGATTATAAAGTGCTTTAAATGTAAGAAGGAGAATTTTAAACTCTGTACAGTATTTGATCGAGGGCCAGTGGAGTTGTGGAAGGGTGGGGTATTGTGATGAATTAAAGGTGTGTGGGTTATGATATGAGCAGCAGAGTTCAGGATTAGTTGAAATTTATGTACAGTAGAAGAAACATCTCAATATCAACTGTTGAAAAGAAGATTTTCAGCATTGTTTTACGGTGTGGAAAGACATAAAAGTCAGAAAAGACCATGGAATTAGAAGGTGTGTTTAAACTTTTGCCTCACAAATATTGCTGCTACCTCCTAGTAGTATTGCTTAAAAGGTGGAAGTTTAAAGCCTGTAAAATAAGGTTACATAGATGTTTTCAGATGTAACATTTTGTTATAAAAGCCTTGTGGGTCAGAGAAAAATCATTTGCTTAAAATTGTTTTGCAACAAAAAATAATTTGCAAAAAAAATGTTTTGCTTAACAGAATCAGTGTCAAGATTTAATGTCCAAGTATTCTTACATACAGCATACAAGGAATATATATTTGGTTACACCATAGCTCACAGTATACATACAGTAAGTGACATTAACATTACATAAGTGACAATAGCACACATTACTTACATGAGTTTAACTGCACACACATACACGCACACCAACACACATTCATGCCTGTAAACTTATGCATGTAGTTGTAAGGCTAATTATGGTCTTTTAAAAAAAAAATGATTTAAGATATAAGATATAAGAAGTGCACTATTTATATAAAGACAACAAACTACTCATTCACTCATTCACTCACTTACTTGGTGTACATCGTGAATGGGCTGTCCATAGCAGGGGACAAGCATACACACTCACATATTATGGGCAATTTGCCCAATCTGCATGTCTTTGCAATGTGGGAGGAAACTAAAGTAACAGGATGAAAACCCAGCATGGGGAAAAACTCCATACACACAGACACAAAGGCAAGGCTTCAACCCTTGACCATGGAGGTACAAGGTCACAGTGCTTCATGCCAACCACAACATACTATATTCATCAGAATATTGCATATGGAATAATACAATGCAAAAATATTATATTGAGTGATATACTTGTGCGGAGGCAGAATTCACACATAGTGCTGCCACATCTACTACACCTACACTTTTAGAGTGTTTTCCATTGTTTCTGGGGATGTGGTCTTCCACAACTCAAGAAAACCCTTCTGTTTTACCCCACACCCTCTTTATACTCAAATGGAATTGCATTACATCACTAGTGGAGACAGAACCTACGTAGTAACAGAGATAAAGAGCACAAGGCAGGAACACAGATTGGCTGAGAAGCCTGCCCACTACAGCGCACTATGCATGCATACATTCACACCTGGGGGCAAGAGGTAGAGTAACCTGTCCTACCTATTAACATATTTTAGGACAGTGTGTATTGTAGAATGCAGGGAGCCTTATTGTTATTCATATAATGAATCCTACCAACCCATAGTATCTGCTCTTTCAAACAAGGATGTGTCCAGGGTTACTCTGTAATCAGGGTCTTTCATGGAAGCGATGACCAGCTGGTGACTCACTGACCAGCTGTTTGTGTTTTCATGGACTACCATCAGGGGCTCGAGAAGCTAAAGACAGGTTAATCCATTGGGTAAAGATATGATTGAGCAAGCATACATAAATACAGATGAAGCAAAATGGCTTTTGGTGCTCTATGGCTACCTCCTTGACAGCCCTAAGAGGAATCTTACTTGTGGACACGTGAAAAAGTAACATGCTAGAGTCCTAAGGCAAGTGATTCCTGTCCTCAAAAGGAAGTAGTATTAATACTTAAGAGATTCTCATGCTTACAACATGCCTTTGCACTCTATATTACTGCAGTCTATTCCTTTATAGTCCATACTGTTTTTGTGTCAGTGTGTCAAAAAAGCATTTCACTGAGAGTAAGACTGTGTCTGGTTGTGTACAATTTGTTCTTGAATTCTTTCTGAGTCAAATTTGTCTTATTGTATGTCCAGGAGTGCTATGAACCCTTAACACACCTTCAATACACAGATTCCTTTAATTCTAGCAGTCTTGAATGAAAGAATGTAATATATATGTCAACTTTGCTATTACTATTAGCTATTTGCTGTCAGTATTTAACTAAGAAAGAAGCAAAGTGGAAAACTCAATTAGTTCTCCACTTTGGTTACTCAGTTACTTGGTTACTCCAAGTACGTAAATTTCTGTTTTAAAAAGACTCTTTGAATCTGAAACCTATGGAACATGTGTGGCCTGGATCCGATAGGATCGGATAGGTCATGTGAAGTATGGAAGTTTGTCCGACATACAGTAAACGTTCTTTAAATTTAAAAATATTGCAGTAAAATGAAACAATATATTGAGAGCCATCAAATTTCAGTGGTGTTTTAGAGCACCTATAGTCTCATACAGGAGAATGAACCATAATTCAAAAGCAAATGAAACTCTGTATTCTCTCTGCCTGGCAATACATGGTTAGCTACAGTTTATTTAATGTAGCAATGTTAGTATAGTAGAGTCTAGATGGCTAGTGCAAACTACAGTAAATGGCTACCTGGTTTAACCAGAAAATCAGATGTCTTTCTGATAGAACTGAAAAACATCTAGAAAAATAAATGTTTGCTTTTAAATAACATTCATATCCTGTAGCACATTGCGTTTAGAATTCAGAATTACCTGAAATTGCTGATTTCTCCTTACAGTGCATCCAGCTATTTGCAGCACAGACATACAATCCGATTTATGCACTCAATACTTCAGGTTTGAAGCAGCATGGTGAATATTTCTCTCCTTTTTTGGGGGTACTCCACCAGTTTGTTGTACTGAGTAACAGAAAAGCACACTAAAGCGGAGTCAATGATGCTACATATTAGAGTCCATTAGTACAAAGAGCCCAAGGTGATTTCTAAACACCTTTACAGCACGAGGACACTAACTGTCCTAATGCTTTAAGCATTTGCCACTAATTAAGTAAAACAGTGAACACAGAACCTTCCAGTCTGAGTGTAAAGGAATTTCCAGTGCCTTTCTAGAGCCACATAATGAACATAAAATTTTCTTTTTATTTGGTAATATGTTTATTTCAGTTCAACACTGAAAAAGGTGTAGGCTGAAGCCTTGCTTATTGTGCCTACCCTTTATACATCAACAAATGATGAGCGACACTTTACA
>JAOVVA010000016.1:8567173-8580564 GCA_028565275.1 Leiocassis micropogon
AGAAGAATAAAAACTACCTTTATTTCTCTATACAATTCCCTGCTACACTAATGTACTCATCCCAGCGTTTCACTAGTCTGGACTTCCTTATGTTTGATTACATCATGTGTTCATTGTGGAATTGTTTTGACAGCCTTATGCAATGTTCTAACATTTATTTCTGTCTAGAGATTAACTTTTGGCTCAGACCTTGTACTGATTAGGAGTCAAAACACTCTATAAAGTCTACTGCAAGAACATCTCTAAGACTTTCAATGGGGTTAATGTCAGGAGTCTTTGGTGGTCAATTAATGTGTGAAAATGATTCCATATGCTCTGAGAACTACGCTTTAACAATTTGACCCTGATGAATCTTGACATTGTTGTCCTGGAATATGCTTATGCAGAAAAAAACATTGATGAGCTAACTTGGTCATTTAGTACATTTAGATAGTCAGCTGACTTAATTTTATTGCCACATAATGTTACTAAGTCTAGTTGTGGCCAGAGGCTTTGGTCCAGAGGCTTGTACAGTGGGCACTATGCATGATGGGTGCATCGCTTCTTGTGCTTCCCTTTTTACCCTGACATGCCCATTACCATGGTGTAGGGTCAATCTGGACCCATCACACCACATGACCTTTTTACATTGCTTCCAAATAAAATCTTTATGGTTAGCATAAATAACAAATGGTTTCCTTATGGTTACACAGGTGTTTACTCCCAATCCTGTGAGTTCCCATCACACTTTGTGTGTAGAAATGATCTTACTTTCTCTGTTAAATATAACTGTGATTTTTACTGTTGATGCAACATGACCAAGCATTTAAATGATCTCTGATCACAGTCATTCAAGTTAAAAGTTCAGCACTATACTTCCACGTTTTAATAATGCTGCTCAAAGAAATAGAGTTAAAATAAATATATTAATCGCTGTAAGAATTATGTATATTAATCGCTGTAAGAATCAAAGTATTTGATTATTTAAAATCTAAATGGTAACTTTTTTAGCTATGAAGTATAACCAAGATAGTGTACCAAAAGCTTTGATATAAGCAGTTGGCTTTTCTTAGTTGTAGCCCGCGATGATTTTCTAATAAAGACCTAGACAGCAGACGCCAGTCATGGACAAGTGTGATCATTAGCGAGTGCTGCAACTGCCATCCTTTTTGTTTTTTTTTTTTTTTTACTTCTGTTGAGTCAGGGAGCTCCTCATTTGTCAGTGTGAGTGTGTCAGAGGACAGGTTGTGTAAAAAATACTTTATTATAGAGCAGGGAGGCCCATATACACAATATTCAAAGCAAAGTTTTGGCAGAGGACAAGTACTGGCTACCCACACTGGAAAGATGGCATGATTTGAAGCTGTTTTGTAGGATTTCTTGTAATTGATAAGACATCTAGGTGACTAGGGAAGCAATCTGTCGAGGTTAACACTACCATTTTTTCCCCTACATACACTGCATGAAATTGTGTGGTGTGCCTGTTCACCTGCTGTCCAGCCCTTCAATTTATGCTGCGTATAGCTTGTCACCCCCAAACCCTAGCAGGAAAAGTAATTAAAAAAACATCAGGAAAGGTAGAAATAATTTAGAACGGGTGTGATTAAAACCAAGATTTGGGATATAATCTTAGAACTCAGTTCTGAAATCCATAGTGTTATAATCCTTACAGATTTACACTGGATTTACCCTACCCCACCCCCATTTTTACATCAGTTTGGTCACCCCCAATCATTTGACAGCTACCACCCAGGACGTGGAAGAAACTTTGCCTTGATTATTCTGAGATATATGAGTCATTTTAAACTGCAGCTCATGTACAAGAACATACTGTAGGCACAATGCTTCTGTCACCAAAAAAAAAAGAAAAGAAAAAAATGCTATCTACCCTCTTCCACATAAGTGTGCTCACAGTTTCACATGGTTGTCTATTTTTGCTGTGATTCGCCATCCCTTCCAAAATGTGCTTCCTTGGCTCCCAACTCCTCTCCGCTCCGAAGGAATTTTTTATTATAGGTTAAATTAGCTAAATACACATGTATTATGACTTCAATTCTGATTTGCCCATCATATTTGTTAACACTGCCTGTCTGTGCCTGAAGAAAAAAAGTTTATGTTGGATTATATTTAGGGTTTAATATCATGCTTATTATTTCTTATCCAAATTGAATTTTATTACCATGCATACTCTTAACATTCACTTTTCACTTTCAAACTCATTTACATTGTCAATCCTGGGACAATACTTATATACAAAATGGTATTTTTATAGGTTGCATTTTATTACCCCCTTCCCCCATGCACCTATTTTACCTCAGGGTAATATTCCTTAAGATACAAAGATGTACAAGCATTTAACAAGAGTTGCAATAAAGTTTGATAGCTGAGTCAGGACAGTTTTTCATCCAGAATGTCTCCTTTGGCCTCATGGCCGAGGCTATAGATTTTGGCAGACAAAATGTCTGAGTATTGTACGACATAACTATCAATCACACCAATGTGCACCAATCATTCACATCTTTCATTTTTTTTGTATACTCACCTGTTTTGTATCCAGAGGATAATACATAAGTGTCATGTATTCAAGTTAATTACCAACAGACTTTTTTTTACATGACCTTTTACATGAGTTTCACAACATTAGTTGTTTTTTTATCTTTCTAAAACGAAGTTCACTTCTTTTTTATTTTTGCTCTATTTTCTCTTAGGGCAGTATGGTGGCACAGCTGGAAGTGTTGTCTCACAGCTGCAGCTTCTGAACATTAAACAGTGAGATATGCAAACACCCTGCTGCTATTGATATTATGCACTTAAATCACCTGTTAACCAACATAATAGAATTATCTAATAACTTTATATTATAACATATCAAGCCATGCTCTCATTGCAATGAACTCTTTTAAGATAAAATATTTGTAATTTGTTTGGAATAGGCATTATTGGTTGATTTTATAACATACTGTACAGTTTTATGCAAAAGTTTTTGTTATTTATTGATTAACATATTTTGGTGATTTTTTTATTGAAAGGAAGTTAACACAGTCTCTCTTGGAAATGGAAAAAATGCACAATATTTTCAAACAAACATTGATGCATAGGTACTTCTTATGCCATAAAATAAACGAAAAAAATAAAATAAAAACATTATTATGGCACTGTGCAAAAGTTTGGGCACCCTAAGAGTTCCAGAGTCTCAGATTTACAAGGTTTCAGACCATAATCAGCTTAATAGATCTGATGCATGGCAACAGCATTAGGCAAACAGTCATTAGTAAATGCCAATTTCAAAGCTTTACAAATATTTTGACTCTTCAAACTTTGTGCACACGCTTGCAGACACTCAACAACCATGGGTTCCTCTAAGCAACTGTGTAAGACTCTGAAAATGGAAGTTTCTTGATGTCCACAATGCAGGAGAAGGCTACAAGAAGATAGCAAAGCGTTGTTAGAAATGTAATTAAGAGATGGCAGTTCAGGGAAGGCAGATCTGGAAGAATAAAAAAAATTCTTCGAGAGAACTGCTCGTTTGCTGGTCAGAAAGACAAATCAAAACCCCCATTTGACTGCAAAAAACCTTCAGGAAGATTTAGCAGACTCAGGAGTTGTGGTGCACCATTTCAATGTGCAGTGATGCTTGCACTGTTACAGCCAGTGGCACAGGAAACACTGCACAGGTGGAGGAAAGAATGGAAGCAAACATCACACCATCTGTAAAAAAGCTGAAGCTGAAAAGAGGATGGCTTCTACAACAGGACAATGATCCTAAACATACCTCAAAAATCCATTATGGAATACCTCAAGAGATGCAAACTGAAGGTTTTGTCATGGCCATCACAGTCCCCTGATTTAAACATCATTGAAAATTTGTGGGTAGATCTTAAAAGCCTGTGAAACTTAGTTATCTTCCGTATATAAGTAAATGTCCAAACTCCGTATAAAGTGTTAGTGTGTTATGTATATATATATATATCTTTTTTTCACCAGTTGTAGGGGTGTGGCCGCCATTTTTGTTGGGTGTGGGAGGGGGTTTTCTTAACTGTTTATGGATAGGGAGTTAGGGTAGCAAATTGTGTTTATTTTCTGTTTTCTTTTGTAGGGAAGTTAGAGCTTTTCTTAATCAGTTTTTCTGTTTGTTGTTTTGGCCTTGGTCCACCCTGAAGTTTACACTGGTTATCTTGTAAATATAATACTTCCTTCAATATATAATTTACAATCTATTACGTGTGTTTCTTCCTTGAAGTTGGAACAATACCACACTCCTTCTCCAGCTTACAATCACTCACCCTTAATATCGCTGTGCGGCCCAACCCTAGACTGGGTCGTAACAAGCTGTGCATGCAAGACAACCAAAGAATATTACAGAACTAAAAGCCTTTTGCAAGGAAGAATGAGAGAAAATACCAAGTACAAGAACTGAAAGACTTTTAGCTGGCTATAAAAAGCGTTTGCAAGCTGTGTTATCTGCAAAGAGGAGATGTTACTAAGTACTCATTATGTAGGGTGCCCAAACTTTTGCACACAATAATGTTCAATTTATGACATAAAACGTAACTATGCATCAATGTTTGCTGAAAATATTCATGCTGAAACATGTTATTTATCAAGGGGTGCCTAAACTTTGGCATAAGATTGTATAAGCACATATTGAAATTATACACATTGCAAAGACTGGATTTTCCACAAGTCTTCTATATATCATAAAGTTGTGATTTCTGGGCATTCATAAAACATATAAAGAAGAGTGCCCTTAGAACCATCGCACCTCCAGCATATATCTAATTCTCACAATTTCAGACTTTCAATTAAACTGAGGGTCCAGAAGGTCCTAGTTAATATTTTATATCCTATGAACGTGGTCAGCATCTCTTTTAATGTTTTATACTCTATCACGACACACATGTTAATAAAAGCGAAGGCTGCATGCATGTTTGATTTATGCATTTCACTAGTTTATCCCAGTTTGTTACATGTGTTACATTATATTTGACATGCGGTGCATAATGCATTGTTTATGTCTGATGCCAAAGAATGGTAATGTCTTGGAGGAGACACCTTTGACTTGGGGTTGCACAGATTAGTTGACCTCTATATTCAGTATTTGCTACTCTGGGGATCTTGACTAATCTAGACTTAAGCTAAAACCATAGTGAAATTCTGTAATTTTTAACATTAACAGGAATTTTGCAATATTTAAAACAAACTTCTTAGTTGTAAAGGCTAGATTTTCCACATGTCTAATCTCTTCTGTTGAAGCAGGTGTACAGATAGCACATATACTGTATGTTGTTCACGCCATGCCAGCTCATGTGCTTATTATTTTTTTTACTTAAATTGACTTTAATAGTATAATTTGTCTTATTTATTTCTAGTATAATATATAATTAGAAATAATTGCAAAACAAATACTGTATGTACAGTATCTCTATAATAGTATGACTTTTTTTGCATCCAGCCCAATGTAACTGAATTTGCTTTCCTAATGGCAAGGACAACTCTGTGTTCTTTTTTCAAAACGTAATTTCTTGAGACTTTCTTGAGAGAAAAGATAATGAAGGAAATAATTAAAAGAACAACACCGCAAACAGCCACAGTAAAAGATATAAAACTGATCTCCACATAATGAGCTTGCCAGGTTTTTATTTCTACCATTTTTAAAGAGCTTGTGCGTCTGATGGGATCATCATGTTTATCACGAGAGTTTTCTTGTTAAAGAGATTGCATACTGATGAAATCACTTTTGAAAAGAATGTCCTTGGCACTATCTTTCATTTAAAGATTAACCACTAATTTAAACAAGTTGTTCCTTCTCCTTTAAACATTCACAGAGCTGATAAAGTAATAACTCTCATTGTTAAATAGATATAAAGAAAGAGACAGAGGAAGAGAAAACAACAAAAAGCAACAGAACAAAACAGAATTTTCACTCTGTTATATAAATATTTACTCCTATAAGGTAAAAACGGATCCTTGTGAAATCTGAAGCTCTTCATTGTTAGAGCTAGTGTTATCAAGCTTGTCATCTTGGATGAACTTTGAATTTTCGCCCTACAAACTTTTGAGCTAAATGTCTCTCCCCACTTTGATCTTTTGTCTCCCTGGAGTTACCTTTGGGCCTGAAATCCTCTTTTGATCAATAATAGCTCAGAATACACAGGCGTGAGAGCGCGGTCAGAATTCTGACATGACCGACAGACAGAATTCTTTTAACAGGCCTGGGATCTCATAAAATTACAAGTCCCACTTCAGTGCCAATTGCTTTGACATACCAAAAAGGCCAATGGATAAGTTTAAGAGCTTGTGTGTTGAATGCATTTAAACTCAGATAACTGGCTACTGATTACACAGCCTTAACCCCACTATTTTTCTTTGCCTCGGTAAAAAAATAATGTCTTGGAATAAATTGAAAAAGCATCACACATGCGCAAGGTCTGCTGATGGAGTGACCCATGAATAATGATCTATTATGGGTGGCTGAACCACTAGCTCCCATGAGCTGTTATGCGATTTAAGATACGAAGGATGACCTTAGCATCTTGTCTCCGTCCTGCCTGCAATATGTTCTTAACCAACACACATCAGTTCAATTTACTCTGCCTGCCATCTCATTGGCCTCCACAGACGGGAAAAGTGATTTTACCAGACATAATCCTGCTTTGACACATGGCAGATCAGATGAAAGAGGTATCTGCTGCTGGCTGTTCATGTATAAAACAATAATTCAAATAAAAGTATAAAATAAAGTCCAAGGGTTCTATGTTTATGCCATTGCAAGGGCAATTTGCTGCCATATTACTAAGCTGATTGAGTCTAAGCCAATTTTAGTTCTGTTTGCAGCTGCTTTTTTGTAGTCAGAAACAAATTGCACTGATGTGGAGGGAGTGACGCCACAGGGAGTGTGACACGGCACAGTAGTATTTTCAATTTGCCAAGACCCCTTCTTTGCGCAAATACAATGGCAATATTATATTTACTTGGATTTTAGAAAAGCCTGAAAATTCAGATCCTGTTTCTTAGTAGAACGTTGTGATTCATGTGATTCTGTGAAAACCATCCAAGTTCTTATTTAACCAACAGTAAATTTAGTATGAAATTGTCCTTTAATGTTGACCTGTAAAAGGATGCTGTGCATTTATTACAATAACAAGGACTGTTATTCTGTTCTGTACATCTGTTATTAGTCAGGACTACTTGTTATTGTTTATCATAACAAAATTATTAACAATAATTACTGAATAGCCATGTGACTGAAAACAAAATGGTCGTCCTTGGCATTTACACAGTACTGTATACAAACAATCATAATCAATTCATTATAAACCAAAATTAATTTAAAAAAATTAGAAATGTAGTATTTTGTTTATTTCAGTCACTCTTCCATACATCAGATACATCATGGATAGGTGCAGATACATCAGAGTTATTAATAATAGATTTTGTCCACCCATCCATCTACTATCTGTCCTCTGTTAGGTGGATGGGCATATCTCAGGGTACATATAATTCAAGGCATGGGGCTCTCTTAATGGGGGTGGGGGGTCGGTGTGCCCAGAGAAAACCCACTAAGCACGGGGAGAACATGCAGCTGCATACAACTTCATACAGAGCGGAAATGGGATTTAAACCAACAGAGCTAACCACTAAGCCAGTATGTCATTGGAATATGTTTTGAGACGCTGAGACATGCAGTGCAGGTAAACATGTGGTCCTATCCATCCTACTCCATGTTTTTTTTCTTTTTCCAAGTTGGCTCTATTTCTATTTCCACATTATTAATGCTTAATCTGTTCAAAGGTCACAACTGTCTACTTTCAAAACACTAAATATTTAAAGGTTTCGTATACTACACAAAGAATCACAATATATGTGTAATCATTTTAAATGGCTGTTTAAACAATTATTAAAATTTAGTTAAAATATGACAAATCCACTCAAAATAAATGCATTAAAATATATATTTAAAAAACTGAAAACCTTTTTAACATGCCAATATTTCATGAACACTTTCGAACAGTTTCAAAAGGCTTACCTAGACACATGGCAAAGGATCATTAGAATAATTTAGTAAGAAACGTGGCTGACACAAGCTGAAAAGAAAGAAATGCAAGCAAACAGACAACAAATTCTGCAAAGTTAAGATGTAAAATTGCACCAAACACTTTTTAATTAAAGTAAATTAATCTTCAGGAATATTCTCGTGCACGCTGTAAAACACAAATTTAACATATGTTACATCATATAAATTTTGCACCTTTACTATATGCATATATACTATATGTTTCATTTGATAACATAACCCAAATGTATATTTAAATCACTTATTCAGTGGAGCAAAAAAGTAGTCAGTCAGCCCCCAATTGTGCAAGTTCTCCTACTTAAAAAGATGAGAAAGGCCTGTAATTTTCATCATAGGTATACCTCAACTATGAGAGACAAAATAAGAAAAAGAAATCCAGAAAATCACATTGTAGGATTTTTAATTAATTAATTGGTAAATTCCTCAAGCAAGATTTCTTGATCTGGGACCAAAGTAACAAAGGCTACCATCAGTAACACACTGCGCCGCCAGGGACTCAAATCCTGCAGTGCCAGACGTTTCCCCCTGCTTAAGCCAGTACATGTCCAGGCCCGTCTGAAGTTTGCTAGAGAGCATTTGGATGATCCAGAAGAAGAAGATTCGGAGAATGTCATATGGTCAGATGAAACCAAAATAGAACTTTTTGGTAAAAACTCAACTTGTTGCTAAGTTGATCCAAAGAACACCATACCTACTGTGAAGCATGGGGGTGGAAACATCATGCTTTGGGCAGTTTTTCTGCAAAGGGACCAGGACGACTTGTGACGAGAGTGGCCTAGCCAGTCTTCAGATCTCAACCCCAGAGAAAATCTTTGGAGGGAGTTGAAAGTCTGTGTTGCTCAGCGACAGCACCAAAACATCACTGCTCTAGAGGAGATCTGCATGGAGGAATGGGCCAAAATACCAGCAACCATGTGTAAAAACCTTGTGAAGACTTACAGAAAACGTTTGACCTCTGTCATTGCCAACAAAGGGTATATAACAAAGTATTGAGATTAAATTTTGTTATTGACCAAATACTTATTTTCCACCATAATTTGCAAATAAATTCTTTAAATCCCACAATGTGATTTTCTGGATTTTGTCTCTCATAGTTGAGGTATACCTATGATGAAAATTACAGGTCTCTCTCATCTTTTTACATGGGAGAACTTGCACAATTGGTGGCTGACTAAATACTTTTTTGCCCCACTCTATGTACAAAAAGCAATTGTAGTTCATCTTTACATGAACATTTTCAATCTATCTTTATCCTTTGGAATCAAAACTGGGTGACTGTAATATTATAAGGAAAAAAAAATTACCATCATAAATTCACTATTACTATTATGAAACTGCTGGGAATTATAGCATGGGCTCTCAAAGTAAGTACTGTATAAGCATGCAATTATTATGCATGCACTCAGATATACACATTGAAATACACACCCAGAAGGACCCACAGTTAACAGCATTATTTGTGCTCATATTTGATTCTTTTCATGCCTCTCCTCTAAATGCATATAGCCTCAACTTCTACTTCACATGTATATTTTTATTAGTAAAATTATAAAAATTAATTCAATTTAAGTATTTTGTTAACAGCAATGATGTGGAGGCAGAAGGTAAAATCATACTATTTATTTATTTATTTATTTATTTATTTATTTATTTGTCGGTTCTTCTCAGAAGGTAAAAGGGTCTTTGGGTTACAATGTCTTTTAGACTGCTATATGTGAATCACCACTGTTCTGACTGGATGGTTGCCCCACAAGTGAAATCAATCACTCAGTTAGCAAGGCAGGAGCCATTGAATAATCATGAATAAATGAAATATTAGAGTTGAATAATTCTAATTCTACTTAATGGTAGTTAGTGTAAAAGAATTAACTGACCGGAACTCTTATCCTGTTTCTAACTATAAATAAAAACGACTTTCGTAATGTTGTTTTTTTCATAGTTGTTCTCATCTGAATTCAAAACCTTGAGCAGTGACTTGAGACTTGAGATAGACCATTGAATTTTCTTTGTATTACTATGTTTACACTCATGCCTGGTGAATTATCCACTATTCCTCCATGGTATTGTGCCTCAAGAGGAAAGACTGGGTTTGCATGTGTGTTAGAAAAAAAGCCAAAGGTGTGTATTCAGTCAGTGTTGGTGCATACTGTACATCACTGAAGCTGTCAAGTCTATCTGTGTGGAACGAATGTGGCCTCTGCAACAAACACATGTCTCACAAATAACACACAAAGCAAAACTTCCAATGGATGCTCCTTTGTCAAAATCCGATGCATGTGTGTGTTTGTGTCACAGTGTGCCTTAGTATATACTGTATGTGTGTAAGGTGTTACTCTGTCACAGATAAACTCATGCTACAGATATACAATGACAGCTAAGGATAAGATTCTGACTTGTCTTCACAAAGCTGTCAGGACTACTAACGTTCCATAGATGGCTTTATTTATTGATGAGGTTGGCCCCGTTTTCTTAAAATCAGAATACACGTGAAGGCATATGATTGGTGGTGCATGGCAGCAAGACATGCGTCATCATGTCAACTTTACAATTTCATGCCTGCTTTAAAAGGTCACAGACCACACTTTTGCTCCTGATTTCTCCACTTTGCCCTTTGCAAATGCTTATTACTTAAACAAGATTTACAATAACCAAGTATTCATTATTCAATCAAGTCCAAACACCTCCCCAAGGCACCTGATCCTTTCTCATTAACAGTCCACTAACCACATGAACCATGCTGATTTAAATCATCTAAGTCAAATGAATTGCCAATACTGAAGACACACTGCTACAAGAGAATAATGCCACTGTCTGAAACTATTGGTTTTGCATTGAACCTTTTTTTCACTTCAAGAGAGCAGAGAGAAGCTATTAATAAAGGCTCCCCTTTCCAATATGATCTCATCTCTGCAGATTATTATTTACTTATTCATTATAAATTATGGGGCCTGTTTATTATTATTTCTGTATTTATCTTAAATAACAATAGATTTTATATGCATCTTAAATAGCAAGTTATTATATGCATTGTTAGAAAATAAACACACTCTCTAATAAACACAAATCAGCCATAACATTAAAAACCACAGAGAAATAATGTTGATTATTTTCTTGCGCTGGCACCTGTCAATGCCTTGGATGTATCATGCAGTAAATAGTAATAAGTAAGTATACATATATAAATAAGTAAATAGTAAGTAAACAGTCAGTTCTGTGTTGGAAGCAGGAAAAGGCTCACACAGTTATTGTTTGGAAGGTTTGGTGTTCCTGCTGCCACTGTTGACCCATTGAGCACTGAACCTAACTCTATCTGCCCTAGGGTGCTTTCTAACTGGTATGTGCAAAAAAAAAAAAGCATTCCATGTGATGTAAGATACACCGGACCTATAATTGAAGGTTAATCTTAAACATGAGCAAACAAAAGAATGTGATTAACTTTGACTGGGGCCAAATTGTGGTGTCAGCGTCAGAGCAACTTTTGCATAATCTTGTGTCCTGGCTTCATTGGGATGTTCTTTTGACAGGATCCAACTACATAAAATTGTTGCAGTCTAAATACACCTCTTCATGACCCCCTCCTAATAATGGCCTCTTTCAGGAGGATAGTGCATTGTGGAATACAGAAAAAAATAGTTAAGGAATGGTTTAAGGATCATGACAAAAAGTTCAAGGTGTTGACCTTCAAATTCCCAAGATCTCAGTTCAGCTGCATATCTGTAGAATGTGATGGACAAGAAAGGCTGATCCTTGGAGGCTTCACCTCACAACTTACAGGACTTTGGTGCCAGATACCACATTATTCCATCAGAAGTCTTAAAAAGAGTCCTTTCCTCAAATAATCAAAGCTGTTTTGGTCCCCCTTGTGCCAATGTTAAACTAATGCACATCAGTTTCCTCCTGTATTTTAATGTAACCCAGGAACATATATTATAATCAATGTTGCTGCTTTCAGCATATAGTCTTCTTATACTTATTTGCAGTAGTTTTATATTTAATTATTAATCTATAGTTTAATAATTCATTTATATTTAATAATCCGGTTCAATCATGGAAGTAACTCACGTGTACTGTACAGAAAATAGACACTGCAGTCAGCACCAGATACCAATATTTACAATTATACAGTATACAATATTTTTTGTGTGTAAGTGAACGTATCAAATATCTAAAGTCCGGTATATTGTATGTGAGTGAATGTGCGGTTGCGAGAGAAATGAGTCGACCTCACCGGTTTCAATGAATCAGTCCCGAAAACACAATGATAGAGAATGGCTATCCTGTAAAGCTGTCCTGATGGTGAATAATCCTAATTTTGGAAAATTCTCACCTCGCGTTTAAAGGCACAGATACAACACTGTTACATTTCACATTTAACTGTGAGATTAATTTCATTAAGCATGGTTTTAGGCCAGATAGTGGCAGTGTTGTGAATGGACACAGCGATTTACTCAGCTGGATTGGTATGCTTTACATTATACAGTATATTCATGGCACTGGTGGCTCAGTGGTAGGTCTGTCACCTGCCATGCGGAAGACCCGGGTTTGATTCCCAGTCAGTGCCCAAACCCCAGCCACTGGATGCAGTGCCGGTTCCAAGCCCGGATAAAATGGGAGGGTTGCGTCAGGAAGGGCATCAGGTGTAAAGCCTGTGCCAAGGTTGTATGTGAGGACCAGGTGGTCCGCTGTGTTTCCCCTTGCCGGGAGCTGCCGAAAGACCATCAACAACATTGTCAGGCCACAGTTGTAAATAAGAAACCTGTTCTTAATCTGTCTTGCCTGGTTAAATAAAGGTAAAAAAATTGTATATTTGTGTCAAAGGTGTATATGACCCACTTTGTCAGACTTAAGAACAAATTTGACTTACGAATGTGCTCCCAGAATGGAACTTGTTCGTAAGTCAGGGACTACCTGTATTATGTGTTGAAATGTAGACTCCACATTATACAAATTACCTCATGCCTCAATTCTAAATGTTCTACTGGCAACTTCACTGACAGCCACGTTAAATGTATTTTTAACATGATTTTTGCTAAGGGCATTGTAAGATTTTTATAATATGATGGGAACCCCTCATTGCACTTCCTGACTCCTTATTTTCCAGCTTGCTGTATGTCTTCCAATAGTTATTCTCATAAACATGACTGCCCTCCAAGCCAATCAAATGTATACTTTTAATTAGGGCTCTAACTTTTGTTTAGCTTTTGTTTCCTCCACATAATACATAATAGCTGAGCCTGCTGGCCCTAAACACCTCCCTCTGCAACTGGATCCTGGACTTTCTGACCGGAAGGCCTCAGTCAGTACGGATCGGGAACTGCACCTCCAGCACCACCACACT
>JAOVVA010000016.1:8587515-8600791 GCA_028565275.1 Leiocassis micropogon
CCCAGCCATTGCATTGGGCAGCAAGAAAGCTCACTTGTCTCTCCACCATCCTTTCCGGCGATAAAACGCTACAATATGTTCCTATTGTTACTTTTTTTCAATAGTTTGCGCTGTGTTGACTTTTCTATGGGATTGGACCAGGCATGCTGGTCTTTGGTCCCGCTGGGCATAGATGAGCCTTAGGTGCCCATGCACCTGGCATAAAATTTTAAATCAATGTTATTCAATTCACCTGGTGGTGGTGTTAGTGTTACATACTGTATGGCTGTTGCGGATAAACAATGTCTCTGATTAGGATGCTACAATTTCTAATGGAATTTAAAATAAAATGTTAATAATGTATTGTAATTTTTTTGTCATTCAAAAAGTATTGTAAAATATACTGTAAATTTCAATTTACAACAGAGATGTCAATAAAACAACTGATTGCAATAAAACCTGACACATCACATGTGCAGCTTTCTAAATTACATGTCTGGTTAGTGGATATGTAAAGCGTGAATTACAAACAAATATTGATTGTCACGTACAAACTAGGTAAAGAAAATGATATATTTTTTTTCTATGAAGCAAGTGTAATATGAACTTGCATAATTGAATGTCAAGATCAATACTGATTAAAGGCAGGGTGATGTGTGACAACACTGAAATCCAGAACAGAAGAAAAATAAATAAAATAGACATATGTGTGTGCTCTGCTGATAAGATATATATAAAGAAATAATGTAGAGAAAATGTCAGAAAATGGCCTTTTTGCTGTAGGCAGCAGGGGTGTGAATGTTCAGTAAATACCTATTGTGGAAAGTTTTTCAGGGTCATATACTGTAGTAGTACTCTTTAATAGTAAAACTTTTTGTCATTAATTTGAAATACTGACATAATTTCATGGTACTTAAACTCTTGAGGACATGACATTTTCTTATGGTTGCACTGCCTATATAATGTTTTTTTTTGTGTAAATAATCTGATCGTAGAGGCTCTCAGTGTTACTCGAATACAATCGCAGACAATCTGTACTATATAACTTTTTCACGGTGTTATTTATTGAACAAAAATGACCCTCCCGCCTGTGTGTGTGCGCGCGTGTGTAAAAGTCAACTCCTTCTTCTTTTGTCTCACACCAGCCATAATTCTTTTAAAAGGTAAAGTGCAGGTTAATTTATGAGTTGAATATATTTGGGTTGTGGAATGAATCATTAGAGTTTCCATTATTTCTTATGAGGAAATTCACTTTGATATTTGAGTGCTTTAATATACAAGCAAACTTTCGGAATGAATTCTACTCTAAATCCAAGGTTTAACTGTACTAAGTACCCACTTACTGATTTAAAAGGGCAAGTTGCGGCCAGGTGCTTCTAATCATCAGGCCTTAATTAACTGATAATCAGCAGGTGTGCAGACCTCTATAAAAGAAGTTTTGGCAGTTTGGTGTCTGGAGCATTCAGGTGTGTGTTAACGCCAAGAGGGCAGGACATGAGAGCAATGGTCTTAGAAAATAATTGTATACCCAAATATTCTAGAGGCAAATGTGAGGCCTGTCTGACAGCTAAAGTATGGTTGAAATTGAGTCATGCAACAAGACAATGATCCATAGAACTCTAGTAAACCCTCATCAGAATGTCTGAAAAATAACAGAATCAATGTTTTGGAATGGCCTAGTAAAGGTCCAGACCTCAACCCAACTGCAATGCTGTCCTAAGATTTTAAAAGAGCTGTGCATAAGCGAATGCCCAAAAACCTTAATGAACTGAAGCAATGTTAAAGGTGGATCTACTGTACAAGCTATGTGATTAGTACTGCCCACATGTTTTTTTTATTTTTTATTTTTGTTAAATAAATAATGGCACAGTAAAAAAAAGTACTGTAATGTTTTAGTTTGTCTGCAGTTGTACTTGACTAATGCTGAGACCCGCTACGATCAAATGATTTTTATTATGTTTTCACACAGACAGGAAGTACAAGAGGAGGTACTAACTTTTGAACATGACTATATATCCCTGTATGATCCTTAGATGATTTCTTTGCCGGACTTCTTCCATATTGTTTGAAGACATTGATTGGGTTCATACTTATCACTTATTTTTAAATATAAGGCCTGAGGGAGAAGTTCCTTCTTTGCCTTTAAAATTTACCACCTGTCATTCAATTGTATAAATTTTAACACAAAAGCGTCATTCTGATGTGATGTCCAAGCTCCAGTAGATCACACTATGGGTGTTTTTTATCGATTTGCATAGACATCACTCTCTGTTTTGCACATTTAGGTAGCAATGGCTGTGTGTGGCCAGAAATGTTACTTTGCATATGTCATAGACAGCCCTTACCTCATGTCCAAAACACTTGGCATTGCTTGACTCCATATTACTCAGCTGTATCAGAGTAATGCTTTATAATGGCACCATCTGGTTTCACCTAAATGTGGAAGCATTTCTTTTTTATTCTGGTTTCTCTGATGGTTCCTTTGCCAAGCTGTCACAAGGAGTTTTTTTCTGCCACTCTCACTTTGGGCATGTTCATTAGAGATAAACCAAATTTACAAGTACACTGATCAGCCATAATATTAACACCACAGCAAAGTGTATCAAACAACAGGAATCAACTATATACCAATAAACTGGTGACAGGATCATGGCCACTTGGATCATGTTCCACTTCAAAAGCTACACTCGATGCTGCATGAAAACGCTATTGGGAACACTATTTGTTCGACCGGTTGTTGAAGCATGTGTGTCAAACATGCCAAAGTTTGGCTTATTTAACCTCGTTCAGGTGACGTTATTTGATTATGTGCATCTGAAGGTTATAAATAGGCATGAACCGGAAACATCCTCAGATCTTTTTGTCTTCAAGGACCACATTGTGTGTGCGTGTGTGCAAAAATCTGTGTTAAATACTGCGCGGCAGTTAAAAAGAAAAGAAGCAGAAAGCGAAAGTAAAATGAAATATTACTTACAATGGCGGAGTTAGAAAGGAGAGGAGCCTCAGCAGCGGTCTCTCCCCTTCTTTGGTGACCTTTGGAGTAATCCTTATTCGTCCCGTGTCTTTATGCCATCAACGTTAATGCATCGTTGATGCAAGGGCACGGGGCTATATGATGATGCCCCAGATTGAAGAGATGCTTGCGGGCTATTTCTCTCCTGGGAGCTCATCATCATTGAAAAAGCCCACTCTCCCCACCAAGCCATGCAGACTAACATCTTCGCTAGTGGGGAAGGCTTTCCAAGCAGCGGGTCAGGCCGGTGCTGCCCTGCACACCATGGCGGTTCTGCAGGCATACCAGGCTGACCTGCTGAAGGACTTGAGCCCTTTCCTCCTTGATGCCCCCATCTCACCTTCTGGCCTATTTGGCGACGCCGTCAACACCATCGCCACTAGATTTTGGGAGGTGAAGCGCTATGAGGAAGCGTTTGTGAGGTTTCTTCCCCGCCGTGCTCAAGAGTCAGGGCTGTCGGCCACCCAGTCGTGAAGCACAGAAAGAGAGTGTGGCGAGTCGAGCACCCCCTCGTAGGGACTGGGGTGCGGCTCGCCGCGCTTCACAGTCTGCCTCAAGGAGACCAGACTTAATGAGCATCATCTCCTTTAAAAAGAAGTCCTGAGGCTGGTGCGCCTAGGACTGTGGGGGTGTCTCCTCCGGGGAGGGGCGCGTAAAATTCCAACAGAGAATAAGAACTCCTTCCTGGCACCCTCAAGAGGCCGTTGTCCAATCTCCGCCACCACTGGTGTTTCGGGGAGCAGTGGTCTCCAGCGAAATGTTAAGTGTTCGGTCGCCTCCTGCCACGTTTCAGGACACCGAACATCTAACATCCCCCCAACTAGCCGAAGTGTCAAAACTTGTGCCCCTTTCAGAGAAACTGGCAGTGTGGAAGCTACTACCAAGTATATCTTCTTGGGTTCAAAGGAACGTAGAGAGAGGCTACAGAATTCAGTTTGCACATCGTCCTCTGCATTTCTATGGCGTGTTCTCCACTTCCGTGAAACCGAAACGAGCACATCTGTTGACACAAGAATTGCAGACTTTGCTGGAAAAAGGGTCATAGAACATGTTCCCCTGCCAGACAGACAGTCAGGCTATTGCAATCGGTATTTCTTGGTTTCCAAGAAAAAGAGAAGATTGGTTTTTGACAATCGATCTGAAGGATGCATATTTTTATATATTTTCAACACAGAAAGTTCCTGAGGTTCGCTTTCGGGGGCGAAGCTTACCAGTATCCGGTCATTCCATTTGGCCTAGCCCTGTCACCCCGCACATATACAAAACTCATGGAAACTCCTCTACGACTCCAGGGCATTCGTATCTTGAATTATATAGATGACTGGCTGATTTTGGCTCTGTCTCAGAAGCTAGCGCTTCGACATCAGGATGTCGTCCTAGCTCATGTCAAATCTCTAGGGTTGAGACTCCAAGCCAAGAAAAGCATTCTCTTTCCTGCTCAGAGGACAACGTATTTGGGGGTCGTATGGGATTCGATCGTAATGCAGGCACAGCTGTCTCCTGCACATATCGAATCCATTCTAAGTACCCTAAAGAAGATCAAACTAGGCCAGAAAGTGACTGTTCGTTACTTTCAGAAACTCCTAGGTCTCACGGCAGCTGCATCCACGGTAATACCCTTGGGCCTTCTGCATATGAGGCCCTTTCAGTTGTGGCTGAGAGCCAGGGGGTTTCATCCAAGGGCCAATTTCCAGAGGCAAATAGGGGTTACGCGCCAGGTGCTTCGTACCCTTTCTATGTGGTTCAGACCCCGGTTTCTGACTTTGAGTCCCACTCTAGGTCCGTGTTGTCGTCGCAAGATGCTAACGACAGACGCTTCCCTCATCGGTTGGGGCACGGTCTTGATTGCTTTATTTCAGGCCCTGAAATACTTCCTCCAGCAGTTGAGAGGCTACCATGTCCTAGTGCAGGTGGACAACACTACGGTAGTCTCTTACATAAATCGCGGCATGTGGTCAGACTTCACCTCTAGGTGTTAGGGCCCATTCATCGTCAATGGCTTTTGCAAGAGGTGTTCCCTTGCAGCAAGTGTGTGATGCGGCAGGTTGGTCCTCTTCACACACATTGGTCAGATTTTATAGTTTGAATGTCCATGCTACTCCGGGCTCACGGGTCCTCGAGTCAGCATCCCAGAGTCAGGTCTAGACCTCCTAGAACATTATGCGCACACGCTACACAACCCTGGGGGTCAAGACACTTTCAGTGCAAATATACACCAATCAACTATAACATTGAGATTAATAACATTAAAATTGTCTCGGGTTACTTGACTGTAACCCTGTTCCCTGAAAAAGCGGGAACGAGATGCTGCACTCCAATGCCGCACTGTAGGCGTGACTGGACGTCCTTTCAGACAAAATTGACCTGAGGATGTTTTCGGTTCATGCCTATTTATAACCTCCAGGTGCACATAATCAAATGATGTCACCTGACCAAGGTTATATAAGCCAAACTTTGGCGTGTTTGACACACATGCTTCAACAAAGGGTCAAACTAAGAGCATTCCCAATAGCGTTTTCACGCAGCATCTCGTTTCCGCTTTTTCAGGTAACAGGGTTACAGACAAGTAACCCGAGACGATTTTAATGTTATTGATCTCAATATTATAGTTGATTGGTGTATATTTGGATATTTGCCTAGCTGCTTTCTGACGATGTCTTTTGGTTAAGTGCTATGTAAATGAAATTGGATTAAATTAAATTGAATCCACTATAGACCATTTCAGTACATAAGCCTACTGTTTTGTTTTTATAAACAAATGTCAAACTTTAACATACACACACACACACATACGACACACGCATAATAAACTAGTCAACTTTTTCAACTTTTAAAGTCAAGCTCAACATTTGTTTATGATAAGAGCACATGCTTATTTGGATCTTGCTTTAAGTCACTTGCTTTTATGGCATGAGATCTATTTTTCAATTTGCATCTGCTTTATGCTTAAAGCAAAGAAATCTACAGAAGAACATTCTGGCAACCTTGAATGTGTGAACTGCATGGATGAAATTTCAGTCATCGAAATGCAACACCCAGAAAATGAAGTGAAGCTCCCTCTTAGCACAGATATCTTATCTTAATACAGATTTTTTGCATATACTGTACAGTATCTGTTGATGAATCTTTTGAACTTAGGTGGCTCATTCAACTCTGAATAAAACCCACTGAGTTTCCTTATTCTAATCATCTGCTGCTTGGCTTCTAGACTTACTAAAGCAAGCCACCAGTGAGTGACGCTTGCGTGGATGCTACAAATCACTTTCTGAAGATGTTACGTAAGTGCTGGGGTCCATGATAATTACATTAGAGATATGTTTTGTTATGCACCAAATGCTGCTTAGATTTTGGGAGACAGTACTTTAATTAATGCACACTCAAGGGGTTATCAAATTGCCCCAAATGGCCAGGGTGATTGACAGATAAATTAATATTGTCAGGCCTGGAGACGGATGGCAAACTCTCATTTAAGCTATTGTTAAGAGGTTCAAGGGCAATGTAGTTAGCATGCTCTGCAGTGGTTTCACAATGAAGCTGGGTCTAGGCTTTTTCTTCACTTCAGATACTGTATCATTATCTCTTTGGGGGAGCAGGAATCACTCAAAAAGCAAAGATTATGTGGGGCAATGCTCAAAATCTTAACTAAATTAAATGAAACAACCTACAGTACTTGACCTAATTCATGATCAGGAAAGGATATACAGCTTTGGCATAACCAATCCAGCAAAAAAAAACCTGAGAGCTTAGAGAACCTACACAAGCACAGAAAAATCATGCAAAACTCCACACACAGGTTCCCTTTAACAGTAAAGTAGCAGTGCACCATCATGTCATTCTTTGCAGCATTGTAAGCTACCCGTCCAAAAAAAGTCCACACTTGGATTTAACTTAACAAAAATTTAAGAGCTTTCCATTAGATAATTATTACAGTGATTAATAATCCACACCTGAATGCTCCAGAACAACTACATGCCAAAACTTCTGGTTAGTCAAGGGGTGATGATTAGCAGCACCTGGCAGTAGCAGTAAGGGGGTACTTAGTATTGGCCACATGTTTCTTTGCTTGTTGGCTTTATTTTTGTTGAATTCATAGTGGCATGATAAAAAAGTGATATGTTGTTGTTCATCTGAGGTTGTATTTGCCTAATATTAAGAACTGCTATAATTAAATGATTTCTTTTCCAAGAAAATGATGTGATTAAGAATTTAAACAGGAAAGGAAAACTAATGAAGGGCTAACACAGAACAGGTGAACACAACCAGGTAACAAAGTAAGAACAGGATAGTTGGGAAACAAAAATACAACAAAAGGACAAAACACTGATGCATGACATTCATCACCATGGAAACAGCAGTGGAAGGAGAGTACCGTGACAGAATTTTTAAACCCCATGTTCAAACCGTCTCTTCTTTTTGGGAGAATGGTGGATTTTGTCAAATTTATAGAATCGTCAGACAGGGCAGTAAATGTATCAGTAAGCTTGGTGAATTCCATTATGAAGTTTACTCTTTGCAAATGAAAATATCCAAAATCCAGAGATAACTTATTAATATTTCTTAGTGTATGAAAAACTGTGTACAAAAACTTGTGCAGTGTATACATTCTGAATGGCCTCCAAGAAGTCCAAGTAGTTGAGTATTATTTCCGCTCATACGGAAGTGGTTGTGAACAGGGACCGAGTTTGAAAAAGGTAGCAAAACAATTCCTTCCCATACCCAACTTGTGGGTAATGTTAAAGGAGAGTGGGTTCAACTGTGAAGATCCGCCAAGAACAAAAGGAGCAAATCATCTCCTTTTGCAGGAGTCTGCAGCAACCTTTGTTCCGGAAATCCGGGTTGAGAATCTGTGTAAATGTTGTTATAAGCACTGTCTACAGCGAGGCGGTGCACACACACTTTGAACACTTATATTACGCCTAATGTGGTAAATCAACATGCTAATAGTGTGCATGCAAGATTCTTTCAGGAGAAATAAAATCACAGATAAGGTAATATTGTTCATCTTTTCATTTCAGTACTGTATATTTTGGTGCATATCGTACAGTACATATATAAATAGATCATATTTATATGTGTGTGTATGCGTGTGTGTGTGTATATATATATATATATATATATATATATATATATATATATATGTGTGTGTGTGTGTGTGTATTCCTCTATGGGGATGCCATCACTCCTAACTGCTACTGTAGTTTATGTTTCATGCCTTATTCTGATCAACTCCATCTCTGATGTCTTTATGCCTTGCAAGGTTGTTTACGCACCATTATGTTGTAAATCAGCTTAATTAAATATATTTGTTGGAGTTTAAGAGCCATCAGACGAGAAAAAAGGCATTTGTCATTTATCTTAGCACCCTGATTTACAGTGTGTCAGGTATAATGATATAAAGTGAGGGTTTAATGACAGACCCACTCCCTGTTTTGTTCTTCATGATGGACAAGTAGACAATGGCATGTATGAAATTTCAAGAGTATTCAAAGCTAGATATATATTTATGGAAAAATTGACATTTGCCTGGTCTTATTTTTACCCACATATAACTTTGCACTTGCTCTTGGCTGGTGTCATAGTGCGAGTTTCCAAGCCCCATGCTGAGTGACCTGTCTGTCCTCTATCTGGCCTGGCCATAATCATCCCTATGTTTCTCATCCAAAGATTAAGCACTTTATCTTTTCATCTCAAATGAGCATTTTAAATTCCGTTTTTCATAAGTAAAGGTTTTATTTGACCAGTGACATCTCTTCTCCATATAAGAAGTTTGTTTTATGACTAGGTGTGGAGTTCATTTCCTGTCATCATATAATCACTGGGCTACAACCATTCATTTTATAGCCGGTAAGGGAAAATATTACCTGTGTGTGTGTGTGTGTGTGTGTGTGAGAGAGAGAGAGGGTGAGTGAAAGAGAGTCATTTGGTATTTTCTTTTCAGAAAGTGAACAAACACAGTCTGAAGGATGCTCATCAATCTCAAATAACATGCATATAACCAATTTGCATTTTTCACCCACAATGATGAGCACGATGCCAATGAGCTAAGTGCATCAACAACTTTTTTTTTTAACAACAATTTTAAGCCAGATGACATTGAAAAGTGGTGAAATTTGGCAACAAATTATTAATTAATCCAAACAGCGGTCATGCTGTGCTTGAAAGGTGAGGCACATATCTTCATTAGTAAGCGTGAGGTGAAGTGGAGTCCTTGTCCACTTCCTGTTTGGCTGAGGTGGATAAATAGCTTGTGACTGTGACTTTGCCACTGGCCGTGCCTTTCCGCACTGCTCTCAGTGGTGCCACTAGCAGTGCTAATAGGATTTCACACACACACACACACACACACACACACACACACACACAACTGAGGCTTTTAGATCACATCTACAATTTCTATAATCTAATTGAGGCAGAACACTCAGTACACTTATGCCAGAGAAGTCTACAGACACTCTAGAGGTTTGCATGAGCATGTTTTTTTTTCCTGGTTCTCTGCTTTCTAACTGTATGACATACAGTAGACTTTGCAAATGCTATGTCATATGTGACTTTGTTGCGAATGTTTCACATGCATGCACATTCACCCAATAATGTTTCATGTGACTCTCATGAAAACACAGACAATTAGACTTTATTCAATTATAAAAAAAATATTATTAAATTTATTTTATTTATTTTTTTATTTTAATAATTATTAAAAAGTATTGAAAAAATATTGTACTTTTATATTATATTGAGTACATGCATGAACCTGAATAATATGGACAAAGCCTTACTTAAAGCCAATGCTGTTTGCACTTTAATTTATGATGTACAATAACTTATTACAGCCCTTTTTACACATTTGCTTGTTATAGGAAGCAGGGTCAACCATGATACAGCATCCCTACAGTAGACAGGTTTATGGAACAGCCTCAGTGGCAGGCCAGCACTTGAACCCACAAGCCTCTGATCAATAACCCTTGTTATTGACAACTACATTGTCCATGTTTCTGTTGTTTCACTTTCACAACCAAACTTCAGTTGTACTTGCTATATAGGAAATATGTGCAACTATTTTGATAGCATTCATTAATCAAGCCTAGACTTGTTTTAGTTTGTAGCCTAGTTTGTCATAGTGCACTAATGAAAATTTGGACCAAATGTTGAGTGTTGGCCAAATGTGAAAAAGTGGAATCAGGGGGGGGCATGGAGCCTATCCCAGGACACTTCAGACACAAGACTGTGTACACCCTGAACAGGGTGCTTATCCATCACATGGTACACGCACATACTGTACACATACACACATACATACTACATTTGGGAACTCCAATCAAACTAATCTGCATGTCTTTGAAGTGTAGGAGGAAACTGGATTACCCAGAGGAAACCCACTAAGCACAGGGAGAACATGCAAACTCCAAGCACACAGACCAGAGATGGGAATCTTACCGTAAGATAAGGCCACAGTGCAAACCAATACACCACAGTGCCACTATTGGGATAAGCATTTATTTAAAAAAATAATCTAAATTATCTGCCAATAAAAAGAAGAAAAAAAACAAAAGTATGTTCAAAACATTTGTAAAAGTCTGGTTATATATTATGTGGTGTATAATAAGAAATATTAGACACATTTGACTAGATTCAAGATATTTTCAGCTCCTAAGATGATGTAAAAGTACAAGACACTAAGACAGGTTAAGTAATAGAATTAAACATTTTCTAAAGTAAGTACAAAAGTAAGTACCCCTTCTTTTAAATCTATGTGTTTTGTGTAAAAACATTATAAAAGTCATCTGATCATAGCGGGTCCTTTTATTAGGCAAATACAACCTCAGACAAACACAACACAATACAAACATAACCCTTTTTACAAAGAAAAAAAAAAAACACATGTGGGCAATACTCTTTCCACAGGAAGACAAGCTATGGTCATAGAGATGGAAATCATTCAGACTGTTGCCAATTTTCTCAAGAGCAGACATCCCAGCACATTCACCCCAGATCAAATGCAAAATGCTCAGAGAATTACAAAAAACACGAGAGCTACCATTGAGACCCTACAGGCCTCACTGAACATGTTAAATGTTAAAGTCCATGACAGCACAATTAGAAGAAGACTGAACAAGTACAGTTTGTTTGTTTGGAAGAGTTGCCAGTGGAAAGCCTCTTCTATCTAAAAAGAACATGGAAGCAGGACTGAGGTTTACAATACTGCACAGAACAAACCACAAGACTTATAAAAACAATGAGACCAAAGAGAACTTGTTTGGCCTTAATGCCCAAACAACACTGCAGCAGAAAGACCTTTGGTGAAGAAGTGATGATTTTGACTTGTTTTGCAGCCCCATGACCTGGGCCCCTTTCATTCATTGAGCTGACCATAAACTCCTCTGTATACCAGAGTATTCTAGAGGCAAATTTGAGGCCATCTGTCCGCCAGCTAAAACTTGGTCAATATTTGGTGATGCATCAGGACAATAATCTGAAACACACCAGTAAATCTACATCAGGTGGTACCTTAAGAGAGCTGTGCATAAGTAAATGCCCAAAAATCTCAATGAACTGAAGCAATGTTGTAAAGAAATATAGGTTAAAATCCTTCACAACGATGTGAAAGAATGATAAAGTTATGCAGGAAATGATTACTTCAATTTATTGCTGCTTAAGGTGGATCTACAAGCTATTCAATCTTAGTATTGCCTCTTTTTTGGCGTTATATTGGTTAAATAAATAATGGCATGGTAAAAAGATATATGTTACAAAAATATAAATAAAAAGGGGGGTTCAAACTTTTGAGCATGAAATTATTGAGCTTTGTGATTCTATTACAGTACTTATTTCATAGGAACTTAAAGTGCAGGTATTGGTTCTTGTGTATCTACTCTACAAACCCCATAAACATTTATGGAGTGATTTTTCCACTGATTTCATGGCTATTTTTGAAGGTGTGAAATTTTCTATCAAAATAATTTTTACCTAAAAATAAAGTAAAGTTTTTGGAGAAATTTGACATGCCCTGACTCATTTTCTCACCAAACAAATAACAGGTGAACTAAGAGTCAGGGGAGCAATTAGGTTTTGGCATCGGTACCGAACGGATCCTCATAACTTGGTGTGGGAGTATTTAAATTTTATTGCAGTTGAGAGACTGGATCATTTGTTGTGTGGGTGCATAAGGAATTCAGAATGATTGGGGTGCCTATTCCCAAATCAGAATAATGGGATATTTGGAAAACTACTGGACTCCTTATAGAAGAAATTGCTAACTTTTATGCTCTGTATATAGCAGCGAAATAATATAGTAGCTAGTGAGAGCAGAAAATAAGGGGCTAAAAAACAGAGGGTGCCCCTATTAATAAGGCCTTACTCACACACACACACACACACACACACACATTGGGCATACAGTCTCCAAGTGTTGCTGTACTGATTTGGCTCCCAGTTTGTAAGTGCTTGTGTGATTGTGGCCATCACTATCATTCTCTCAAATGCTTTCTTTTCTTAGCCAGGTTTTTCTTATTATTTTCTTTTTTTCTCTTTTTGGAACAGAAGCCGCTACTCCACTGTTTCTCACAATCTTGATATAATCAGCCTACGTACAACCCACACAAAAAATGTCACAGTGGAACTTTCAGATGTGCAACAAAAAATATCAACGCAGAAAAATATTCAAACCTGAATTAACCTTGAATAAAGCAACATCATGCAGCATACAGTAGATACTGCATAGGTGTTTCTTACCTGTTATAAATGGCTTACTGGCTTGCAAATTTGTGAAAAGATTTATTTAAAGTTAAATCTGTTTTTCTGCCAAAAGCATACTGGTAGGTGGGTAGGCTATAATAGATTACCACTAGGTGTGTGTGTGTGTGTGCTCGTGGTAATGTGCATGGTGGCCTGTGATGGATTGGTGTCTTATTCCTAGTACAGTATATTCTTACACACCTCTTGTTCCTGGGATCAGCTCTAGATCCACTGCAATGTACTGGATGTACTCAGAGCTAATTATTCCTGTGTGAGTACAGCGGGGCTTCAAGGGATTGCTTTACTCTCATTAGATGCGTGAGTAATGTGAAGAGAGGCAATACTTAATCTATCTAAAGGGAAAGACAGAGACAGTTGGAGAAAGAGAACAGGGCCAGAACTATGGTTTGGACCAAGAAAAATATTCTTTAAAAACTATGCCAATTTGTATCCACTTGCCCTTTGTCTAGTTGTCTAGTTGTGTATATATCAGGATATTAGGGTGTGTATATATTATATTATATATTTTGTATAATGTGTGTGTGTGTATGT